>WEKX01018011.1:0-34613 GCA_013390025.1 Pitta sordida | reverse complement strand
CTTGGTCTCTGGGGACAGGACGAGAGGTCATAGTCTTAAGCTTCAGCAGGGAAAGTTTAGACTTGATATTAGGAAAATGTTTTTTACTGAAAGAGTGATTCGGATGTGGAATGGGTTGCCCACAGAGGTGGTTGAGTCGCCAACCCTGGAGGTGTTCAAGGGGAGGCTGGATGAGGTACTGAGTGATATGATCTAGGTGTAGATGATAGGTTAGTTGGTTTATAGGTTGGACTAGATGATCTTCAAGGTCCTTTCCAGCCTTATCTATACTGTGATACTGTGTAATAGGCTGTGAATTCAATTAGTTGATCTTACCTTACAATTGTTCCTAATAGTTTGCTCCCTCAATGCTCACTTCCTTCAAGAAAAATCACGGCATTGATTAATGATTAGTTTACATACACCAACCAATACTGCTGGCTTCTTCACAGGCCATGGTTCTGCAGTCAATAGCAGATTTGCATAGGGCTATTTCAGAGATACATAGAATCAATAAGGTTGGGAAAAATTATTAGAATCATCAAATCCAACCAGATGTGTCTGATTAAGATTAAACATGTAAATGCAATTGTCTTCTTGATAATTTAGCCAGGACAGACCGTATTGTGTTTATGCCAGCTTTTATGCTGTCTGTGTGGGGACAAAGACCTGTACGAGCATGAAGCTTGCTGACAAAAACTACCTAATCCCAATCTATCAACATTTCTTTTTCCGATGATATCTATAAAGGCGGAATAGTTTATGTTGGATCTCAGCTTTGCTTTGAATTATTGTGGTAGTGTTTGATCCAGAAGCAGTAAAGAAGAATTTTCTGTATTATTGAGCAGGGAGTTTTTGTGTGCAACCTGATTCTCAGGAATTCTTGCATGGAAGCAGTCTTCTACGGAACTTCTTGCCCAAGACACTCCTGGCTGGAGAAATCAGATTGCAGGGCAGGATGACTAACTCAGGACCTCTGTTGCTTGCAGCCATCCATGAAAGAGAGAGCCTAATCATATCTCAGCATAAATCTCAACCACTCTGCTTAATCCCATAATGTGGAGTGAAAAAGGAGAGCACAGTGGGCAAGGAATGCTGAAAGAAACAGCACTAGTGACCAGACAAAGGTACCAAAACCATATTGGCACACAGGGAGAGCAAAGTCTGATTCCTCCTGAAGTAATTTGCTGAGTCTCTCTGTCATGCTTCACTAGTGAAAGATGCAGCCAGATATCCTCTTTCTCCTAAATCATTTCTTCAGCTTTTGAGTGAGCCTTCCTGCAAGAGAGAAAATGCAGGTCCTCCTGGATCTCCCTTGGCATGTCTTGATTTTGAGGGTATGTTTTCAGATCCCTTGTTTACTGAGAGTTATGTACTTCTCCCAAAATGTCTGTATATGTACAATACCCAGTCATCCATATCAGGGCAACCTGCTACTTTGGGAACATATCAACATGAAAGCAGATAAGGCTAATGTCTTAAAGGAGGACTGGAGCATTTTTGCTGATCTGGTAAGTGGATGGGCATAGGATACCTCCAGGAAACTACATCTAGAGGAATGGCTCAGTTATCATGAGTGAAATGTTTATTACAGTTGAAAGTTCTAAAGAGGATGATTCTTTTTTTTTTAACTTTCTCACAGCCATCAAAAGCATCAGTTTTGTTTTGTGAAACGGCTCTTCCTGGCCAAAGGGACCATGGCTGTTCTCCACTTAATTCTGCCCATTCTTGCTCCAGCTTCCACAGTTGTGGAGTATGAAAGACAGTGTGATATTTGGCCCCAAAGGACAGGAACAAGTCCAAGGCATGGTCTCAGCACAGTTTCAGCGGGTACTCCGGGAGCTATCCCCCACCCCTGGGTTTCCAGGTTCTAGGCTGTTCATAGTTGGGTTTGCATGCAGAAGTGATAGTGTTCGCAGCATCAGAGTGCATTATGTTCCTAGTGAAGGACCAGGCAGTATATTACCTTTGCATTTCCAGAAGCAAGGTCTTGGCACCAATTAGGGATGTTCTACCAGGTAATTCACAGGTTTGAACGTGTCTGTTTATAGGACATACTTAGTAACACTGATTTAAATATTTTGACAATTCTCTTTGCCTTTTTCTTGATCAAATTGTTCTCCTTTCAAGGAAATGAAAGTCCTATACCAGGAATCTCAGCAATTAGGAGCCAGGCAGAGAAAGAGGTAAGCCAAAACCTGCTCATTTAAGGAAGGGAACTTCTTTGAGAGGAGGCAGTAATCAACATCCAAGGCAAAGCACATCACTGTCATACAAGAAATGTTTACTCAGTTTGAAAGAACTGACAGCTGCAGAGACAAGTAATGGCTCTGAAGGACATCAGAGTTAGTTTATTTTGCAATTATCTTAGATAATATTTACTGTTACACTTTCAATTTCAAGGGAAGATTATTTAATTCTTACACTCTTAGAGTTTTTTGTAATCCTTGGATACATTCTTTCAAACCCAGAGCATGAAGGATTCAGGGACAGGACAACCAGGAGAAGGCTCAGTGTTACACAGAGTCCACATTGTCCCTTTCCAGAAATTACTCCCTCTCCCTTGTCTTCTCTCCTGTCTAAGGCAGAGGTGCTCCAAACTGAGTGGATGAAGACCCATCACCTCTGTGCCAGGTTGTTTCCAAGGGTGTCATAATGTTTATACCTGAACTGATGTAAAGATGAAGGAAATGGATTTAGCAAGTACTGGCAGGGGGCATTTTTTTCAGCTGTTCTTGTCTTGTCAAGCTATTTGTTGTGCACAGGTAACTATGCAGAAGGAATGACACAATCATATTCACATTGCAGCCAATACCACAGATCAAAAATAAACATGTTATTTAGACACATTCCAGAGCGCCATGCACCATCTCTTCCCAGGCTTGCTTTATTATTTGTCTTAATAAAAGATAATATCTCAGTCCCTGAACCTCCCAGACATGTTTTCTCCCCCACACCTGGATGAGCTGAAGGGGCTGCAGCATTTTGTCTTTTCTGGCAGCTTGGCCCTGTGACACTGAAGCCAGTGAAAAGGGTTGGTCCAGGGCACTGTAAGCAGCACTGGGCACTGGCACCCCATGAGACGGAGCAGAGCCAGGAAATGCTAGTAGCAAGAAGGGGAAGGAGCAGAACCAGCACCGAGGGGGAGCCCAGCCCTCATTCTCGACCTTGTCCCGCTGCCCAAAAACTACAAGGGGAGTTGTGGGTGCCTGCTGCTCAAAGATGTCAGACCCTGCTGCTGTCCCTGACTCGCCTTGTCATCCATAGTCACTGCTCCGTCCCACTCTCCAGCAGCCAGCTTGCTTGTCCAAGGCTGCGATATGGCTAAAGGTGCTGTTATGCTGCCAAAAGCCTCCCACGCAAATGATCAGCATTTTGCTACTGGATTGTCTTTAAAGTATTTTGGAGACTTGCTATGCAATTCAGCTGTGAAGTGTGAAGATCTGTGTCTAAATCCATTGTCTTGTGTCCCTCCACCTGTTGAAAAGAAACACTCCTGAAAGTGCCTGTTTGTCTCCACTGACTATAGAGGGAATCCTCCAGTGAAGAAGTCTGTTCTCTAGACACCTAGGTGCCAATTTAATTGCTCATACGCTGGTGCCTAGGGCTTGAGATCCCTTCAGTGTGAAGGGTCATTTCCCACATCTCTTGCATCTTATATGCCACCCTTGTAAAAGGTAACAAAGCTACAGTACCTTGAATGATCTCTTTATCTATGCTGATATACCAGAATTAAGTCCATATGGTACAAATCATGTATATATAAGACGAGTATCTCATCTTCAAAATAGCAAGTGGAGATTGAGCACCCAATCCATTTGTTCTTACAAAGGTGATTTGAGATGCCTAGGGGTATCCAAAACATGTACATAGGACTGCCAGATCTGATACAGGAGGTATGGGAGATTCCTGTGCTCCTGAAGTGATCACTGGAAGCTGAACAGGAGACACTGAGGCATCTCAAATGACAACACTATGCCAATGTGCAAGCAACTAATGTGAGGCCCCAGGCAATCTAGGTGGCCACACCTGGGAGCACTTCAGTACACACAGAAACAGGCACCTGCATCCAATCAGCTGGGACAGGCCTGACCTTTTGGCTGTTTGGGAGCTGAGACACTCAGCTCACATTTAGGTAATAACCATCAGACATCTAAATTTAGATGCCTCCATCTGCAAGTTACATTCAGTCACTAAAGCAAGGTGACAGTTGTCTCACCTTTGTGGTGTGATCATTGTACCATTTGTATTCACTCATGCAGACCCTCCTTGGCACAGCATGGGAACCATGACTGCTATATCTCAAGCAACCCACTGTGAGTCAGTAGCCATTGGGCTCCTAAATTTTTTTAAATGTAACCCCATTTATTAGCCTTTTGAAAGTGTGGGGTATAGTAGAGGCCTACTCTCAAGAATTTCTCAGGCATTTTGTAAAATGTCAGCATTGCTTTTATCTTTTCTTCTTTTTTCCCTACAATACTCCATGGGGTTTTGTGTGTCTGTGTAAATTAAGAGAAGTAGCTGGCAGTCCATAATGTGCTCTGACAAGATGCAAATAGGCTGGCAGTGACCTTTGAAATCTTCTCGGGGTATCTTCCTAGACAGGTTGGGTCCCACTGAGATGGTGCTAAACTCCTCTCCACTCCTTCTTTCTCCTCCTATTTTTCATAATTGCCTCCTTCCTGGCTGACTCACTAAGCCTAGGACCTCCTTTAAAATTTATATTAATTTCATTTAAAGAAACCCAGTATGTATTTTCCTAAGAAGTGTCAGGATTTTACATTGAAATAAAAGCAGGAAGGATATGAGGAACTGTCTCAGGGCTCAGTATGGCCCACTCCGTAGTGTCTACATTGAGCGTTGCCTTTTGCTGGGTGAGCCATGTCTCTGTGGGCCCTTGTGTACTTCTGTGGGGTGGAAAAGAGAGGACTGTCTTGTATGTGTTTTGTGGCAATCTCCACATGTGACATTCAAGAAGGATCAGCACCCAGAAATATGCCAGAAGCCCTAAAACAAACGAAAAACCCAACAAAATCAACATGCAGATGAGACACCTGTGGGCAGTCGGACCTCAGCACAGGCATATATAGCTGCTCCCCTTGTTTTGTGAAGGAATACAAACTTTATGTGGTAAGGAGGGATTTCCAAGATTTAGGGGCTGTGTATAGGACCTGAGTGCTCAGTGTGAATTCAGTGCTCAGTGTGAGTGCTCAGTGTCAATTCAGGATAATAAACTACTCCCAGTGAGTAATATTTAAAATAACAAATGAAGTCATGAACACACTGGAGATACCCAAGGATTTGGATGGGATTGTGCCCATAGGTGTGTCGCGTCAGAGATGTAAAATGTAGAGCAAGGGGGAATTTGTCATTGCCTTTGTTCATTAACCATTTGGGCCAGCAATTTGGACAAAGTGACTCAGCACTTGCGAACAGACAGAACTGAGCCTTCAGAGAGCAAGGCTGGGCTGAGACACAAGGAAAGTCAAACTCTCCTTTCCAGGAAAGGAGTTGGTGGCTCTCATTGGCACAGGTGGAAGGGGCAGGCAGAGCAGACATCCCCACACGCAGTCGGTGAGAGTCCCGAGGAAACCATTTCTGGAGCCAGGCTTGCAGTCACTCTCCCTCAGGCCACTGTGGGCCCTTTCACACCTCACAACCTCCTCGCCTCTCACTTTGCAACCAGTTATCTGGTATGAAGGCATGCAAAGAGACAAAAGGCTTGGAGCAGGGAGGGGATCGCACTGCTATTCATAGTCCGAGTCCCCACCCACGAGAGCCAGGAGTCAGACAGGGGAACAACTTATCGGGTGCTTGAGTGAGCAGCATTCACTCCCGTCCCAGGGCTGGGACAGGCAGCGGCTCCATCTCCACCCCGACGCAGGGTGAGTGCCCCACTGACGTCAGGAGGTCTTACTTCATTTCCTGGCACACAGGGACCGAATTTTCACAGCCTTGTCCTGTGGGAGAGGAGAGGCGGTGGAACTGGAATAGGCGTGCACAGCCCCACCTCCTGAGCCCTCCAGCTGTTAAAGCTCCCAAGGAGGGCGAGCGCGGAGCTTCTGCTCGGCCGGGGTTGGGGAAACGGCGGTGCCTGTTTTACTGGGGCACTGGAAACTTGCCTCTTGCAGACGGAGCCTCCCTGCTGCCTTCACCAGGCAGGACACAAAAAGGTAATTCAAGGCAATGTTCTACAGGATCCAGAGCAGGCCTGCCTTTTGCGGCTGCGATGCGATGGCTCTGGGGGTGGGAGAGCAGGGGCATGGGTTGCCACAGTGAACTGAGAGTGCCTCCCACCTTTGACTCTAATACGGGATTGCCAGCTGGAGCCGGGGGGGTTATGACAGACACTCATGGGAAACAATTTGAAATTTGTGGATGGATGGGTGTATTTTATGCACAAGTATCCATGAGAGAGGAGGGTCAGGGTGGAGGGAGAATGTTCAGCACTCAACCGGGAGCTTGAGGTGTGCTGTGTGAGTTACCACACCGCAGGCTCCCGTGCACAGACTGCAGAGCCCCTTGGAATTCCTAGACACTGCTGTGGGTGCTAGATGAGCAGACTCAGCTTCTGGGAGACAACACTCACCCAGGAGACAGGGCGGAGACTCTTATCCTGCCTCATAGGCCACCTACCCTGGAAAAAAAGAAACGGCAGTAAAAATGGCCCTGTTCTCCAAGTCAGCAAGACTTTTTCCATCTTATTTGTTCCAGTGGCCACGGTGGCTGACCGGCAAGAACCACTTGCAGTAGGCACCAGTCAGGATCCAAAGCGATGGGTGTGCTCCGTGCTACCATAAGGTCTCATGCTGGCTCTCTGGGCTCTCCACATGCCCCAGTGGTGAGCACCAGTCTGTATCTGCCAGACCTGTGAATCAACAAGCTAATCTGTTCAATAGTGAATGCCTGTGGATTTTCAGAGGGGTTCATTATTTATTACTCAAAAATATCCATATAATTCTCAGCTATTTGTACAAGAGGTCATAAATCCCCAAAATTTTGTGAACAATGATATCTGAAAACTCTTGCATGCACTTACTCCAGTCTTTCCATGGGAGTCCAAAGTTCCTGCATATTTGAATAATTTGCATTTTATTGTAGCCAGGTTTTTGAAGAGCTATATACATCCTTTTACACAGTGAGGTTAAAAGCTGGAAGAATATTCCACCAATTCAATTATGAGCAGATCACATTAAAGCATATGTGGGGCTGAAAGTCAGCCAGTGATATTTTCACCCTTTGTTTATCACTTGATAAGATCAACTGCCATTTATTGAGAACACATTCCGCACTCCCTAAAATCTCTCAGAAGGGTTTGAGAAGCAGCTTCATAGTTGCAATATGTTGTTGTGGAGGGGAAAATCAAGGCAAATGGCATAGCAAGCATTGCAGTCTAAATTTTTCAAGGTTACTTTTTTTCTTTATTAGAAACCCCCTGGTTTTCCAGGTGGGTCACCTTTAAGGACACGTGTTTCATTCTGATATTTTATCTAAACTCCTGTTTTGAGAGATTTTAGAGACCTAAGCCTAACTGAGCATCTAGAGCCTAACTTGATATCTAGAAAGCAGTACCTGGCTCCCTGAGATTTAAACTCAGTGCCTGCATAATAGACCATGAAGTGGTCAACCCCTCATGCAGTAGTTTCTGTGTATGCTTCAAGCTCCCAAGGAAGCAGAGGAGTGCGTAGTTAGTTCCACTCCTTAATGGGCAGAGCTCACCTTAACAGCCCTCTTAAGCTCTCTTATCCTCTGTCGAGACAGGCTTACTCAGCACTGAAATCCTTATGATGAGACAGTAGAAATGCAATGGGTGCATCAGAGACCTTGACATCACTGACTTGTAGACTCCTCACAAGTAACTCGGTGGTTACTTCTCATACAATGAACAGGATTAAGTCTTATATGTCAAGCCTCTAGTCCACATAAGGCAATATCTTGGGGAGGAGACTGAGGTCTTTGAGACACGTCTTACTGCTGCCCTGCCATGGAAAAGGAGGAGTATGAGTTTGCAGTTCATGGTTGGTGCCCTGTATTTTCTAGTTAATTGAAGTAAGAAGAGCTAAACCAGAGACATCCAGGTTAGTTAACTGCAGGGTAAAAAGACAGGAATATTTCCACTTCCACTCATAACAGTAAAATTCCCCCTTCATTCACACCAGTAAACCAAAGCCAAAAGTGCTTCAAAGAAAGTAAAAGAGGAAAGATAAACAGAGTAATGAGTTTCCTGTTCTTTTGTTCTTCTGAACCTTACTGGTACAACATACTGATGTTGTTTGAACTTGTCAAGAAAGGGTAAACTGCGTTATGACCAACAGTTTCTCTTGTATCACAGAACTGACAAGGCAGCTGAGTCTTTGCACCAACTAACGCCTGAAAAAGTGTCTCACCTTCTCCCTGGTCCCAACACCCCCTACAACATTGCACAACCTCAGGCACAGTGCAGAGGACATGCAAGGTGAATTGCCTCCTGCTGAGGGGCTTGACTTGCCCTTGCTAGATAGTCTATGCCAAACAAGGCGATGGCTCTGCTCCCACAGCCCCATGTCCTTAGCACCTGCGGTGTCCTTGCCCAGTGAGGTGAGAATGGAGGTCTGTCCCACCTCTCCTTCCCCACTGCTGACAGCACTCAGATGGTTGATATGACAACCTGTGTCATTTCTTCTTCTACAGCTTTGTGGAAACATTTCACGAGGAGGTTGTTCAGGAAGGCAAGAGGATGACAACATCACCTCCCCGAAGTTGCGGCAGCAGCATCAGTGGTGACTACTACCTGCTCTGTGACACAGAGGCAGCCTGGGGGATTGTCCTGGAATCACTGGCTGCAGCAGGCATTCTCATCACCATTTTCCTCATCTGCTCACTCTTCTTTCTCATCTGCAAAGTCCAAGACAATAGCAAACGGCACATGATCTCCGTCTACTTTTTCTTTCTCTTAGGCACACTCGGCATTTTTGGTCTCACTTTTGCCTTCATCATTAAACTCAACGAGAGGACTCGCCCCACTCGCTTCTTCCTATTTGGAGTCATATTTGCTCTCTGCTTCTCATGCCTCCTCACCCATGCCTGCAACCTTAACAAACTAGTGAGAGGAAGAAAGCCCTTCTCCTGGCGGGTGCTGCTGCTCCTCATTGTTTCCTTTGCCCTGGTACAAGTTGTGATCAACATTGAGTACTTAGTCACCATGCTAGTAAACCAGAAAGACAAATTTCTAAATATGTCTCGGGAGGAGACCAACAAGGACTTCGTCATGCTTTTGATTTATGTGCTCTTCATGATGGCTCTGACTTTCTTGGTTTCCATGTTCACATTTTGTGGGTCCTACAAAAGCTGGAAGAGGCATGGAGCACACATCTTTGTCACTGTCCTGTTCTCCATTGCCATTTGGGTAGTGTGGATCACTATGCTCATAAAAGGCAACACGGTTTTGAACAAACAAATCTGGGATGATCCTGTCGTGGCCATTGCTCTGGTGTCCAATGGATGGATTTTCCTGATAATGTATATCGTCCCTGAAATTTGTTTCCTCACCGCTCCTCTGAAGCTAGAGGACTACCCCCCAGAAAATGACTTCTGCCAACCTAAATTCATAAAGCAGGCAAGTGGAGTGGAAAACCGTGCCTACTCCCAAGATGAAATTATGCAAGGTATGATGAAGTGAATGACTCCATTGTCCCTCAGCCCTAAGCACACAAGTACTACTCATGAGCTAAAAGGAGTAGGAGGACTACAAGAAAAGATTTGGAGGTGATAGATAATTCAGAGGTAGGAAGAAGTTTCAGACTGATGAAACTTCAAAAATGCACGTGAAAATTAATCTCCAGACAAGAGGGAAACAAGTAAGGACAAATGCAAAAGCCAAGGATATGCCGGGGGAGTGAATAAGTAGGGGACTTGCTGCATGTCATGGCTGAAACATAACTCCTTATGACTCTGTTGTGTCTGGAAATTCCATGTAAAAAATTAGGAGAGTTTTTTTTGTCTCTTAGTGATGCAGCAGCTGTTCAGACCTCTTCAGGTTATACCTTGAAAGTTATTTATTCCAGTTCTGATCTGGTTCCCATTATATATTTAAGAATTAACCATCATCCGAAAAGGAGGCAAGGAGGTCTTACTTTTCTGTATCAGTCTCCTGCCTACTTGGACAAAGCAAAATGTTTTGTCAATTGAGGCTTCCCAAGTCTGTGGGTAGGAGAAATGATTCTGCTCCCTGTGGATCTACTACCTCACCTGGAGTCAAACGCTCAGGTTCGTAAAATAATAGCCAAGAAAGGTTGTGCTCTCCCAGGGAATACTGCAGAGGGGGTCTTGTGCATACAAGTGGGAGGGATTTGGATGGTGATGGTGACAGTAATTGTGAGGCAACGAGATGTCTAAATTCCAAGGCCACCTATGTCCTATTATTTGCAATACCATTCATTCCTGCTTTCAGATGGAAACATTTAAAGTCATCCCCCTATGGATTTTAACACATTCCTGGCCGCATATTGCATAGTTGGACCAGTCTAAAAGCAGCTGCTGATGTTGCTCTTTGAGTCTCCCTTGATGTGGTAGTTCCAAGCTACTGTATAATGCTAATGCACTAACTTTCCCTTCCTCTTGTTTTGTGACTCAGGAGGCACAGGAGACCACAGCTACTCCCCATACACTTCTCACTTTCAGATGAAGGTAAGTTCATGCCCGCTGTCACCCGTTTCACCACATGTAGGCTATTGTTCAGACACTGAAGGGAAGGGAAGGAGAAGGGGCAAAGACAGATGGAGGTAGAACAGGCTCTGTGGAGGCAGACAGGTACTTTGCATGGAGGCAGGTGACACCATGACATGTTCATGGAGGTGCCTGTGGCTGAGGGAAAAGGGCTGTGACATGTCCAGGGACATGAGAAGGGAAGAAGCAGCCCAAGGTAAAGTCTGAGATTGTAGTTTTCAATTCTGCAGGATGTGATACCATGTTTTTGAGCTCTGTTCCTGCAGTAGACTGTGCTTTTTCCTAAGGAGATCATGCTTATTTCCCCAGCCCATGCCTGGAATGTATTCTCACCAGCAGACACTGGAAGTTGCAGTACAGATCCAGAATGGGCAGTCAGCATATCCACCTGTCCATTCATCAGTCCTCCTTCAGACTAGCCAGGTCTAGTAGCTCACATTAGGTCCCTGCATGTCCTCTGGTGGCATATCTCCATCAATGATTTGTTCTGCCAGGATCCTCTTTCACAGCTTCATCTATCGCATTCTCAGGAAACCTTCAGCTCTGTTTCACCCTCCACCTCCTTTGGTTTTTTTTAAGCCCTGTTCTATACTCTCCAGTTTTCAAAGGCAAATATTTTTGTGCTTCCTTTTCAGGCCATTGAACCCCAAAATGATTTCTCCATCCCTCGCCCCAAAGCCCGGATGAGCCCATACCATGACTACACTGGTGGGAAAAGCCCCATGTAGCAGCCTCTCAGTGAGCAGAGACTAAGCACCCGTCAGCAGAGGCACAGGGAATAGGCTACATGATGACAAGTGAGGTGATCCTGCAGACGAGAGGGTCAACTAACACCAACAAAGGAGGAGAGAGATCCTCTTTCCCTCACATAGGCACCCTTGTAGCCCACTCTCATTCTTCAAACACAACTTTCAGGTACAGCTCTAGTTATCCTGTCCCTGCTCACTCTGTGTCTCCATGGAATGAAGCTCCTCTCCTCTGAAAGAGCATCATCCTGGCCTATTTGCAGCAGGAATGTTGTATGGCTAGAGAAGCAGGATCATCATCAGCTGGGTCTGCAATTGGCTCTGCCCCGGACAGGACTTGCTTTAATAAGACTGCATCCCACGTCTGACAGAAGAAGAGGCAGTACTAGGAGCCTCAGCCCTACCCATCCCTTACTCTTGCCCACCCATATCGGGTACTTCTGAGGACACTGTATCTACTATTTTGTGCCCACTCCCAGTGCTGCCTGGCTCTCCAGAGATCAGTGGGGAAGAGAGTATTCCTTTTTTCAGCTTCACATTTGCTTTCAACACCTTCCTCATCATCTAGGGACCACAGTGAAGAAGGGGAAGAAAATTTAAAGACATAAAAACAGTTGCACCTATTCACCCTGACACATTTTCCAGTTTGTGCTCTAGCATCAACCTCCCTCCTAGCTCTGACTCCTGACCCTGTGCCTCAGCTGAGCTTCCCAGGGAGCTGCCCAACCCTGCAAACCCTCCCTTCCCATCCCTGCCACTCCAGGCTGTGGATCCCCAAAGACAAAACCTCTTCCCTGCAGCTCCTTGCAATACCCTGATGTGATTTAATCTTGTGAACCTCTGCCTCCTGAGTGTGTCTTTGATAATAACACAAACATTTCCCAAGCAGCCAGGTAACAGAGGGCAGACACCCTTCTTCCAGGGTGTGAGTGAGCATGTGTGTGTGTGTCTGTGGTGTGTGGACTGCACCCTGGGGAGAGCAATGAGTCTGCAGAGCTGAATCATTCTGTAGCCTGCTTTGCATTTGATAAGTAGCTTTCCATGATATTTCATTTGACTACAGAGAGCTCTCCAAGTGGGTGTGTATGGTACATTGGTGTCTGGCATAGCTATATATTTATTTAGTACTTTGTATGTGGAATATTTAATTAAAAAAACCCCCAAACAGCCTGACTATGAGAAACTGGTGTTCTTCCTGGGAAATGTGATTCCTGTAATGGGAGGTGGGGCGACAGCAATAGCTGTCCATGGGTTGGAGTGGGCCACCTGGCAGATTGCACTTGGAGTGAAAATTGCAAAGAGCTGCTGGTTTCTTCAAAGCTATCATTGTAGACCAAAGATCAGCCTCTTGAGAGTGAAGGAGAAGAGTTAGTAGCTTCTCCATGCTACTTTTACCGAATAAAGAAAGTTGATTCAATGTTAGGGATGCATAAGAAATGAAGAAATAAAAATCCAAGCCACAGCATTGGCAAAAAGATGTGAACTTTTCAACACTGCATGTGTCTGTATCTTCCGTGTCAATGCTTCTGTATTTATTTGCTTGTGTCTTGTTGGGTACTTGCATAATCAAGAATAGGAAAGCGATTTAAAGCAAATCAGCTGGAACTCAAGGTAATTGCTTGCATGCTATATAAAAGATTTATTTTTGGGCCCAGGAACAAAGAAGAAACATCACTGACCAGCAATGTGTCTCTCAGCCCTGTCAGGTGCCAAAAGCCCAGAAACCAAAGGCAAAAAGCCCCACCCCAGGTTTGCCACTGATCTTTATACCCATGCCTCATATATATGGAAATTACTCCATGAATATGTATCCCCTCAGTATTATGTCATAGATTTCAACTTTGCTTTAAGCCTTTTGACCAATCAGCTCTGACATTTCACATTCTTGCCCCATGTTTTGACTAGGACTGTGTTCTGTTTATGCTTCAGTACTGCAAAACAAAACTTTCATGTTTCTGCATCTTCAAATCAAAAGGAGCTTGTAGGTATGTTCTAAATATATGTAATTTTTTACAATTATTTATTATTATATACAATTTTTAATTATGTCAGTGAAGATGATGATGAAAATTATAATAATTTTTAAATCTCCTGAGGGTATGAGGATTTAATGTTCCTTTCTAGAGGATCCTCTCCCATGAGGTTTCACATGGTACGTCGTGCTACCACATGTCCATATGCTCTTGGCAAGGAAACCCCTTTCCTCAGGCACAATGCTTTCTAGAGTATGTCAGCCTGGGCGTTCTCCACTCTTTCTACCAGCACCGAAGGGCAATGTAGGGACATTTGAGGCTTTTGAATCACTCGGTGTGAGAAAGAGCCCTCCTAAGGATTGGTTTGAAATGTGCCACAGGATAACTTGCCTTTTTCGAGTAAATTTGAGGTGGCAATTACGCTAACACTTGCCTACACCTAACAGTCCACAGGTGTAACACAGAGGACAGAAGAGAAAAGGATGCTAATGTAACACTGGGGAGGAGGCTGGGAAAAGTGGTGCGTGAAGCCATAATGCAACTTCTTGGCTTGCAGACTGAAGGTAGGAGGGATGTGCTTGAAACAATAACAAACTTAAAAGAAATCAGGTTCTCAAGCAGATGTGGTGTCATTGATGGCTTAAATGTAGGTAGAGTATGTCTGAAGATTATAAAAATATTTGTTAAAATTAAGAGCCAGCTTCCCTGCTTCAGTGGAGTCTGGTGGAACAAAGGGACAGGTGAAATAAGTGAAGTGTGCTCTCACTGTGTGAGTTTTCCATATCCCTGACACTTACCAACTCCTTCATTAACTGCCATAGACTAGAAAGTACCTCCCAATGCACCTTGGCCCCAGAGGCAGCAAAAACAGGAGGGATGAGAGACACCATATGCACACCTATCATTTCAGGGCTGCTGCTCTGAAGGTTTCTCACACCTCAGGAGAGACTTTCGGGAAAGGAGCACTTTCTTCTTTCCTTATCATTGAGCTTAAACCAAACCAGTTGGCCACTGACACACATACACATCCCAGGGAAATCCTAAACTGGTGGGGTCAGACAGCCTAGACCAAAAAGAATGAGTTGAGGAGGCAGGAAGGTTACCTGATCCTGGTGCCATTTTTTCTTAAAAATCTACTCGCTGGAAAGCCTGTAAACCCAGTAAGGCTCATCCCTGCCCTCTCCTTCGAAGGTCTCCCTTAGTGCAGGTATGCTGCTTTCAGTGCCCCCTGGTTTCTGAACCCTCCTCTCCCTGTTCAAGAAGTCTAGAGCATCAGAAACGTACACACCAGAGAAGGGTTGGCACAGAGCACACCTGGATTGTGAAAGCAGCCAAGATTATCAGGAGGCAGGGCAAACTCTGATGAAGTTCAGGTCAGAGGTGTCATGGGAAAAGAGCAAAGAAGGACAACAACACTGCTCAGTGCCAGGACCTTCAGGGTCACCAACCCATGGCCTTGCCAGTGCTGTAGGGCTTCACATTTCTGGGAAGGAGTGAACATGGATGGTGCAATAAACCCTTGGGGAACAGACCCTGGTGAGTGGTGCCATGACCTGGAATGGGGAAGCACCTTGTGGGGTTCACTTCCCACATGCTCTGTGGTTTACCAAAAAGCTCCCCTTCTGGCAGCTGGTGCCAGTGCCACTCTCCCTAAACAAGATGTTTCTTTGGGAGGAATTCACCCTGTCCCCACAAGTCCTGTAGCCCTTGTTGTGGCACAGGGGTCATAAATGAGAGCCCCTTTGGGGTCACTCTCTCCAGACTCACAGGGCCAGGGGATGACTTTAATCAGATTTGCTTTCCAAGGAACAGAATCACAGGGCCACATCTTGAATGTGGCAGCTTTTGGTCCAACTATGCATGTTGTTCTTTTTCCAAAGGTGATTGATTGTCTCACAAGCCTGACAGTACACATGGTGTGTCCAGCACCCAACAACAGCAGTCACCTTCTCTCATATAAACCCTACACTGTAGGTTTCAGTGTTTCTCATCACACTGGACCAGAAAAAAGGTAGCTGAAGAGGAGAAATGCCTCCCATTTTCCCAGACCTGATAGAGGCAAAGTGAACAGATGGAAGCAGTTTCCTTCACCCATCTCAAGCAGCTGCACTACAGCCTTTGAGCAGCACCTCCAGGGTAACAACACCCAGAGGAGCAAGAGGCAACATCAATTCCCTCTACATTTCCCCTGGGCCAGGTGGGTTCCTTAGCTTGCACTCTTCTCCTCCACACACTCCACAGGGAGGGACTGGCTTTGCAGCTTCTTAAAGACAAACATGAGATCTAAAAGCTGACAGTGTGAAGGTCACGTGTGGGTAACACATGGCATTCCTCTTCCTTTATTCTGCTGCAAGCACCCTTCAAACTGTAGCTCACTAAGCTCACGTGTGCAGGGAGTTGGTGGTCTGGAGATGCCACAGAATTCTTCCTTGCTTTCTGCTCTTTCCTCCATTTTAGTAGGTTTAGCAGTACATATTACAGAGTCACACAAAGGTTTCAGTCCAATGGTCACAGAATCACAGAATATTCTGAGTTGGAAGGGACCCACAAGGATCATCAAGTCCAACTCTTGACACTGTCTCCCTGGCGGGAATCGAACCGGGTCTCCCACACGCCAGGTGGGGACACTTACCACTGTACTAAAGTGGATTTCTGAGAGGTCTAGTCCAGCTTCTGCCCTGAACAAGGCTCACCTCAAAGCTAGAGCTGGTTTGAGGTAAGCCTCGAATATCTCCAAAGTTGGAGGTCACACAGCTTTTCAGGGTCTCTGTGCTGGTGTCTGACCACTGTCACTGGGATTTTTTTTAACTTGGTCTAATCAGAATTTCCCTTGTTTCAACTTCTCTGACACCCACTTGACCTTTCACTGTGTACCTCAAAGAGAAGTCTGGTCCCATCTTCTCTGTAGCATCCATTTAGTTAATAGAGCAACCCCCTCAGCCTTCTTCTGATGGCTGAGCAGGTCCCTCAGTCTTTCCTCTTGGTGACATGCTCCAAGCAGCTCCCAGCTGTCTCAGTGGCCCCTCTGCCAGATTTGTTCCATTTGATCAAGCTCTGTTGCAGTGAGAGACCCAAAATGGGCGCAGTACTCCAGATATAGCCTCACAAGCACAAAATAAAAGGGAATAACCAATTCTTTCACTTTGCTGACTTCACCCTTACTCATGCAGCTGGGTATGTGGTTGGTATACATTGCCATAAGCGTACATTGCTGTACAATGCCTTCTTCAGACTCATTTTCCCCAGCACCAGTGACTCCCTTTGCCCTGGAGGAGCTTTTGTGGTTATAAATAGAAGAGATCAAACAGTCCTGAGGTTCCATCTCTAAGGCAGGTGGTTTCTGGTAGGAGCCAGAAATAGTACCCAAGGCCACTCAGCTGAGGGCTGCACTAGTAGCTGCCTCTCCCAGCAGGAAGCTCAGCAGAAGGAAACCCAAGGGCCCCTGCTCACATTTGCCTGCTTTCTGGGGCCCTGAATGCAAAGTGGAGGTGTGCCTCGGTGGTAGCAAACCCAGCCCTTGAATATTACCTGGTCTGCATCACTCTACCCAGGCTGGGGTTGGTGAGCTGTTGGTGACAAGCTGTGCTCAAGGAAGCTGTGCACTCTGGGTCACCCAGCCACAAGGACTCAGCTGCCTCTGCCTCAAGGCACTCTTTACCACTGCACTGAACAATGCAGGACAGTGGCCACGAGAGTCTCTCCTGGAGGTCTCTGCCCCACGCCAGCCACCTTGGTCCCCACGTGCCTGGGACAAGTTCCTGTCCCCTGTCTCTACCTGCAGCACACTCACACTTCTGCACCCAGGACTCTCCTATTTAGGATCCTTTTCCTCCCTTAAAGTCAACATGCCCTGCCACATGCAGTTTCTAGGGAAACTGATGTTTGCTTTGCTTTTGCTATGGTGATGAGTGAAGTACTGCGCTAGATATAGATACCATTTTCTGCAAAAGGCTTTCTGAAGTGCCACGTATGGAGTGGGAGCTGCCAACCTGGTTGACCAGGCTGATTTTGTCTGTTAACTACCTCCAGAGACAGGCAAGCAGAGCTGTGGAGAAGTTTCTCTCATCAAACGGGTAACAGGTGCATTTGAGGAGAAAGCAAAGGCTGTGGCTTACAAAATGGACATCTTTTCCTCTAATTAATTAGTCAAGAGCTGAAATAGAATGCTGTGTCTCCAACATATGTTGCTGTCTGCTGTTTCTCCCTCAAAGCAGCCTGCAGTGAATATTAAATGCTTCACTGTTCTGAAATGCTGAAAATTTTTGGTGAGATCTCCAATCATGGGATCTGGGTAGCATCCGGGACTCTGATACTGCTCCTTGCTCAGTGCAGTAAGAAACCATGTTTTCCTACAAATCAGCTCTCTACTGGCTTTGCCAGAGTGACCAAATACATCTAAATCTCAGAAATTAGACACTGAGGTGTTGCTCAGTGTTGCTTGGTCCTCCCAGAACTCCCTTATAACCAAACAGGCTGTTCCTGCAGGCAGGGGTTTTAGCGGTGGTGAACCACCCCTTCGCACTCTCTCACTGCCCGTTTGCCATGTCCTCAGCCCCTAACCCAGCCACCTGAGACTGCTATCAAGGGAGCAACGAGGCACACATGGCCCGGGATGATTCCAGCACCCACCTGGTACCCAAGGTGCTCCTCAGAACAATGGGCCCCCCATCCCACTGCGCTAGTTCTATCGGGATTGAAAGCAATCCCCTCGAACACGGGCTGGTTTTAGGTTTCTGGTTCCGCAAAGAAAGCGGAGGCAACGCCAGGAAGGTCGGTGCGAGGGAAAGAGCCGCCGGCTCTGCCGGGAGGACTCGAAGCCGCCGGACGGTTCCTCCAGCGGCCGCCGGGAGGAGCCCTTGGCCCGCGGAGCTCCGCGCTGCGGCCGCGCCCGGCGGGACCCGCGGGGGACAGGGGGGAGCGGGAGAGGCGGCTGATCCCCCCCACCGGGAAAACGTACTTGGTTGTATGTAGTAAGAAACCCCCACCCCAAACAGAAATTTCATTAAGGCTTTAATATTAAAGCTTTACGGCAAGGCAAGGCAAGGAGAAAAGAAAGTTATTTCAGTTTTTTTCATGGCCTTACATTTAACTTTGGTAAAATCTGCAATTTTGCTGCCATGAAATGATTTCTTTGATTCAGCATGTTCCAATAATAATAATAAAATAACCCGAGCAACTGAAACTTTTCAGCTGAAAAAGAAAGCTATTCCACTGTGACGTTAGCTTGTTTTAGACAGTAGCACAAAGCTCTTGTCACTGAACTCATTGTATTTTAGGCTCATTTTAGTTCAACTTCAACTGCCTGATTTCCAGCCTGCACTTTTGCTGCTGAAGAGAAATGACTGCCTGGAAATGATCCTGCCCATCTTTGGCGAGGTGTCTGTGGGCAAGGAAAATCAGTCAGCCCCCAGACCATGCACCCCAGACTCCTGATGCTTCACGAGACTGGCAGCCACTGCAGTAGGGCAGCAAGTGGGAGTGCCTCTGGCAGACTGACTGTTCAGGCAGATTATGGCTCACCAGCTCTCCTTCCCATTCTGTCCAGCCTCCATTTGGACAGGAGATCCCCACTGTAAAAGCCTGTGATATCTGGCAGCAACATGGGCAAATGGACAATTTTATTACAGAACGAAGCAGCAGGTCGATACAATGACCTTTCTTTGTCCTTTCTCCTCCCCACCCCATCACCCCCATCACTACTATGTATCGAGGCTGTGTTGTGATTCCCCTTTGTTACATCCAGACTTTTGGGTTAAAATTGGCAAATGATTTGTGTAAGATGAGACATTGTCAGGACCAAGACTAAATGCCCAGTTCTTAAGCACAAGTCACCTCACAAGCTGATGGTGTCACTGGTGCAAGGATGTGTGTGCTGAGAGCCAAGATATGCTCAATTCTGCTGAGCACAGGCTGATGGAAGGACTTTAGGACAGTTGTAGCACTACTACCTGAGACGTGAGAGCTGTCTACTCAGTTCTTGCAGCATCGCAGTGCTACTCGCACCCCCTCAGCTACCCTGATCCTGTCCTAGGACGACACTGGCTCTGCTGCCCACTGTGCTTTAGTGAACTCTTCGAAAAAGGAACTACAACATGTAAGGACATGACATCTGGAACCGGTTTACTGTGATGTTGTGATCTTCAGTAACCAGGCGGGGGCTCTGCGTGATCTGCATCCACTGTGAACATACAATCCCACTCCGGCAGAGTTAACCAGAACGCAGGAAGATAGACCACGAACCATTTTTAACCCATTCTAAGTGTTCGAGTGAGTCCACACCTGATCAGTGTTTCCTAGCAGAAGACCTAAAGCCAGATGTACTGAGGTGTCCAGCCCTGGCTCTAGCTACACGTGATTATTTCCAGATTTTGGGACAAGCAACATTGTTGGGGTAAGAAGAGGAAGGGTTTTTTTTCTCTGCAGGTTTCATTATGGGTTTTACTTTTTTTTTCAATATCATTTGTCTTTATTGTCTGACAATAATCGCTGAAAGTGGAATCAACGAATGAGGAAAAGCTGAAAGAAGCTGCATGCTCTTTTTTTACAGGATCCCAGAGAGGTGAAATCCTTGCTAAAATTCATCTGATTTCTCTTTCACAATGCACTCTTCAAGTGTTATCAGCTTTTGGGGCATGCTCTGCCTCCAACTGTGCACACGATGCTCACATTGAAATTAATAGAAGCATGATATACATTTGAAGTGAGAATCTGGGAAATAAAAGTTAAATTCTTGCTGGTAAAATCAATGGCAAAACTTTCTTTGACTTTAGTTCTCAGTTTAGAGATGTCTACCTGACTAAGGATAGAAAGAATCATTTTTAAGGGTACGTATATATATGTCTTAGCAACACCTTAAGAATCAAAGAACCCTCATGAACTCGTAAACAATTTACACAAAGATTTTAGAAATATTCTTTGTGGGCAAGGTGCTGCTCACCAATTTGCATTGATGACCTCAGATCTGCCATCAAGAAATTCTCCTGTTTTGTTTTTGGTTTGTCTTTTGAGTTGCTAGGAGTCCTTCAAGAGGTCTTCCACATGCTTATCCTACCATCATGCTAGCATGACGGGGAAATGATACTTCCTACATTCAGGGCAGAAGGTCAATGTCAAATTTCCACCATGCCTAAGTGATTGTTCACCCACACACCCAGGTGCATTGCTCTGTGTCATTTAGAAAAGATATTAAAACCTGGGCTGCTCCCAAGCAAGGATTCAAACTACAGGAAGCAGTGGAGACACTATCCCTGAAAGTTCAAAAAAGGAGTAGATATGGCACTTCATTATATGATTTAGTGGGTATAGTGGTATTCAGTCAAAGGTTGGACTTGATGATCTCGGAGGTCTTTTCCAACCCATATGATTCGATGATACTGTGCCCTCCTTCATCTCCCTGTAATGGAGATGACTTCTGGATAATCACGTGTCTGCAGTCCTCTGGCTTGACTGCAGAGGAGCCAGAGGCTGAGACACCCCAGCTTCTGCAAACATACATCATCTCACATACAAACTGGTTGGCTCCACAGCTGAGACAGTGGTTGACTGTTACAGAGGCAGCGATGGACACTAGTTCTCAACCAGAAAGTACATTGTCTAACCTGGGACCAGATGCTAATCACAGCATGGAGTTCCTGTCTCCAATTTCTCGAGGAATAACTCCTGTCATTGTGTATCGATGAGGTGAAGGTAAGCCGCAAAAGATCTCACACCTGAAAGCATCCTAATCTCTTTAAGGGTGGTAGGAAGAGGGACTCTGAATTGGTGAGGAGCTGAACAGGGAAACTGTGTGTCCCCTTGACTGACCCCTCGAGGGTAGTGGGCAACACAGATGCCAAGGGACTACAGCAATCAGAAATGCTCCTGGTGGATGCAGTGCCATCTTTTCCACTGCTCCAGGCAATTGCTGTGACCACTGTTGTAGCAGGGGAGCATTGATCCTTGACATGTCCTGTCCTTGCAAATCTCTCTTTGTGGAGAGAATTGAGTAATTTCTTGCCTAATTAGCCTCTCCATGTATTAGAACAGCCCCAGCAAAGTTCCCAGTAACAGCTGGTTTACAGGACAGAGAGGACTAAACAGATAGGACAGCTCTTCTGAGCAGCAGCCTTATTCAGAAGGGACACTACTATCAAGTGTAAGGTTTAAGATCCCTTCTAGAAGGAGGATGCCCTTTCAGCTAGCATTGCTCATTTGCTTAAATGGGAGCCTTTATAGGAAGAAATGAGGGGAGTCAAAATACCTGGATCCTCTCGGGGCATGAAGTAAGGGAATGCTTGGGATAGGTTTTTACAATTAGACTGTCCTGTCCCCCGGCACTGACTGAATTGCAACCCAAGCACAGAAGGTGGTTACAGGCCATTGACAGCTGTGCTCCAGGATCTCTGTGGACTCTCCAGGGCTGACAATTTGCCCTGTCCTGTCCTACTAGCTAGATTAAGCCAAGCACAGGTTTTCAGGAACAAGCTGCATGCCTGCCACTTCTGCTTTGTAAAACCAGCCAGCAGCAGCTTGCTGCAGAGAATTCATAAAAGGGAGGAGGTAATGGGTTAGAGGCACTTGGTTAAGAGTTTCTCTGGCTGCAGCTATGCCTAGGAGGAGCTCCCAATCCTTGTCTCATGAACTGGACCAGATCTGCAATCATGAACAGAGAGCAGGGGGAATGGGAACGTCTCCCAGTCAGGCAGAATGATCCCCTGTCTCCACGGGCAGAACATCCATGCTCCCATTACTCCATGGCTTCCTACTTAGCCTCTAGCTGTTACCCCAGCCAAGGGGAGGAGGAAAGAAGTCTTGTCACATTGTGCTGATAGTGAGCATTCATCCTTTGCAGCTTCCTCTGAGCATCTGTAGCACTGCTTTTCCTGTCTCAGCTCTGTCCAGCTCTGCAGGTGAATTCCTGAAAGCACTGTGAACTAACTGTGCTTTCAAAAGGCCTGAAGAATGAGGACATTATTTTCTTTAGTAGTCGATGAACATTAAATGGCATGAAAGAAATGTTTGCCTCATCTCCATCACTATCTGTGACAAAAATAACAGATAAAAGAAAAATCTGTGGGAGTTACCATTATATGGGGTTGCCATGGAAATAGCATGAGAGAACTTGAAGGAGAGCTAGCACACTATGTCTCCAGGAGGGCATAAATCTCCTGCTAGCCTCACTCCTTTTTATCACATTAACAGGCAGTACTTTTTGCTTTAACAAGAGGTGGGAAAACATCAAAGCACAGTTCTGGTATTTTTGTCTATCCCTTGACTTCTCTGACCAAGTCCTTCCTCACCCCTCGAGAAGTAGGGAAGTGAATCCTAATGCTATTGGTAAATTTCCCTAGAAACCATTTGGTAATTTCAGTGAAATGTACGAGGGAAGTAATTTTCCCCAGAAAATATTACTGACTTTCATGAAATCATATGAAAAAAATGGGGAAAAAATCCTTAAAAAAATTACTATTCCAAGACTTTTTCCAAGTAAAAAAGGACATATTTCACTGAAAAGATTTGTTTAAATGCTGATTTCTAAGGAAAAGCATTACAATTTGAAGGATCTCTGAATTTCGGTGAAGTTGCTGTCTCGTGCCATTGCACTATTCTGGTAAACCCATTTTCTTTCCTCTCTCAGTTGCCAAATCCTAATTCTAATCTATCTCGTTCCCTCTGATCAAGACAGGACAACCAAGTCTGCTCATACCTTTAGACTTCACAATCACATCTCCAAGACATGATGTTGTATAGCGGTGACATGCTCTAGCACACACATCCAGCTATCCACCCTGCACTTCCAGGAAGGCCCCACTCAGGACTATGAGTCATTGCTGTGGCAATCTCACCCCTTCTCCTACTCTTTCTTACGGCCTTTGGCACTACAGATTGTGATTGAGCACCTTTAGAGACAAGAAGGAGTCTCATATTGCAGCCAGGCTCCACAGGGTAGAGGGCAGACAGGAAAGCCTGGAGCAGGGCAGCAGCAAAGCCTTCATATTTCATAATTCATATATTCATAAGTACCTGCTCCCTTTCATCAGAGACAGTAAGTAGAAAATGAAAGATGCCTAAGAACCTCCAATGAGACCCGATCTTCTCCATCTACCAGTACCAATGCTTTGACCCTGCATCAGTATTACAAGGGCAACTGAGATGAAATGAAGCAGAATAACAAAGGAGGAAGACAAAGAGCATGGTCCCCAAGCGCTCCTTTAAGAGTCAATTCAGGTTATGTTCCAGTTATTAACCCCAGTTCTGGCTCAGAGCACCAATCTCAATAACTGAATTTCCACCACATTTGTGACTCCACTTGCAAAAACTGGGACCCCAAGTGATATAAAGGCCTGCATTTGAAAATCTCTCCTACAGAGCAGCTAAAGCCATGCAATTAGTTTATGTGGGGTGACAACTTTGGCCCAGGCTTCTTCTTTGGCTGATATAGCTGTCACATCCCCCATTATGGCAGTAATTTCAACTTTTTTCCCTAAATCTACCTTAAAGATAGGAAAGGGGGGGAGAAGGAAAGAAGGTCCCTTTTGACATCTGCTTTTCTAAGGCAAAAGTCTTACAATTATCTAAGAACAACACTTAAGTGTTAAGTTCTTGTTGATTGTTTTGTCTTTTTGCTCAGCGTCAATTTAAGATAAAATTATACACATAATTTTATAAATGCTATTTATAAAGCTGTGGATATGCATATTTTATGCCAAAATGAATTCATTTTTACCCGTATGAAATGACAAGTCCCAAACACTGAATAATTCCAAAGGGGCTATTTTTAAGGCATTTGTTGCTGAGTAGCATCTCACTGTCTATAGTCATGGGAATAGACATCATTTTTAGCTTCTCATAATTCTGGACCTGGATTTGTTCCAGAAGACTTTGTCACTACAGAGGGCCCATGAATGGCTATTTATGATACATGGATTTGTGGATTATGGCATCAAACATTTCAGAAAACAACTGTGCTTAACTTCACATCAGGACTGTCTGGGGAGCTCCTATTTTTCCCCTTACTGCATCTCCCAGAGCAGGAACTGCAGTCACTGGAAAACTCAGATAGATCTGAGTGGCAGTTCCCAGGACAGTTTCCTCATCTCCCTGGGGTGCCTGGTTGTATCTTGCTGCTTTCAGCAGAGTTATCTGGAAGCAGCTGCCTCCAGCATTGCTTCAGGATTGTTATTTTCACGTTTCTTTCCACGGAAAGGGAAAATATCCAGAGCATTTTCAAATGCTACTGCCTTAGCATCAGGAGTGGGAGTAACTTGAAAGGTGAAACAAAAATATCTGTATCTGTAATTTTTGCTACATTTTGTGCATTCTGGGCTTTCATTCAAAATAAACAAATTTTCAAAGGCCAATCATATGCTGCAGGAAAAAACTTTCATTTTTCTCTCTTGTTCAGAAATATGTAGCATCATTGTGATGAAAAATAAATGAACTGTTGCCTGTTAACAAACCAGTTCTGTGGAGAGCTGTTTTCAGCCAAACGACTCTGCTGGCTCAATATTCAGCCTTCATTCCTGGATTCAGAGAGATGCCCTGTGCAGTCATTTAAAAGTTGCTACCAAGCATGCCTGGAGCATGCATCTGAGGAGCAAAGTGGGAAACAGGGCACTGCCTGCCCTGCAGATCAGCAATGCCACCGGCATGCCCAGTGAGATGGAAGAGGTGAGGCAGGAAACTACACAGGGGTCAACACACAGTCAGACCAACAAATACACCTGGGAGGAACAAAACCACACTTCGGCACCCTGTGTGCTTGAAACCACACCCATTTTTCCTACCTCTATTTGTTTCAGACCCTGTTACCCCATTTGGATCAAGCAATCACTCCAAAACCTGCAGGACTGCTTTCATTGTTTCGAAATCTGCTGGGCAGGTTTCCAACTAGAGGGTGTTTTAGACCAGGTTCCCAAGATGCAGCCCCTCATAAAATTGTCATTTCTGTTTCTCTGCCTGCCTTGGGACAGGGAGGGGTGCTCAGAGCAGTCTCAACTGATCTTTACAGCTCAGAATTTCACCCCTCCTGGAAAGCAGTGCCAAAGATGTCCTCAGAGGCAGAGCATTGCTTTTCACAAAGCTATACATACACCAGAGGCTTGTGCAAAGCAGATGGCAATGCAGTGGGAAAAGAGTCACACGGGATTTCTAGGGAGATCTTTGTTCCCTGGGCTCTGCTGTGAGGAAGAGACATAGTCTGTCTCAAGAGAGGGATGGAGAAGCTGAAAGGCATCTCTGGGTCCTCTTCTGTGTTTAACTTTGCTGCAGCGATCAGGGAATAAGCCCTATTGAAAGGGGTTTGTCAGTCTCCCCTGCCAATATCTGCCAAGGCAAAGGGTCAGTGTGTGAGTTATGGGATACCCAAAATGCTGTGTTCAGTCAACAGACCCTCACACCACTCTCCTCTGAGAGAGCACAACCAAGGCATCAACCTCCTACTTCCTACACCTCCAGCTTGGGTTTCCCACGCATACCTATTGATGTGCAGGTGTGTCCTGGTTTAACCCCAGCCAGCAATGAAGCATCACACAGCTGCTCACTTTCCACCTGCCTTGGTGGGACAGGGAAGACAATCAGAAGAGTAAAATTGAGAAAACTTGTGGGTTGAGATAGAGAAAGGTTAACAAGTAAAGAAAAAGCCATGCATGCAAGTGAAGCAAAACAAGGAATTAATTCGCCATTTCCCATAGGTAGGTAGGAATTTCTTATATCTCAGAATATTCTGAGTTGGAAGGGACCCAGGCTTCAATGAGCCATTACATGTTGATTTGGAAAGATGTTACTTTGCAAAGCTGAGTCATAAAGAGGACTGAGAAACACTGCAACCATGATTAAACAGATCCACCAGCAGGGAGCGCCCAAAAGTGTCATGCTTTACACTACCTTTTATTTCAATGCTTTCCTTTGGGTGAAAGGTTTCATTTGTTTCATTTGTCTGAGTACAATGCATTTTAAATTTCAGATCCTCTCCTCTTACTCACAGCAACATTCAATTTTGTTGATCTTGTACTTCATCAGTCGTGTGGGAAGGTGTCTGAACTGTTTGTCTAATGGTAGAAGACACTTGAATTGCTTTTTTGGACTCCAATTAGGAAAGACCTTAAATTAAACACTAGGGATATATAAAAAAAAATTGAACAAGATTGGAAAACACTGGAAAAATACTCAAGGGAGAATAGTTGCCATGGCAATCTTTCTCTGTTTTCTCTTGGGATAACAGAAGTTTGTGCTGAAGAAGACACATCACCAACACACAAATCTCATAGACCTGAAATGACCTAGCTTCCAGTCCGGGCATGGGTGGGGTGGGTGGTGCAGCTGCCCACACAGCACAGGCGTGGGCTCTGCTGTCCCACTACAAGGTGCTCCAGTGTCATGTCACACTGCCAGTGTCACACTGCACACCCAGTGCCACACTGTCACTCAAGTCACAATGCAGGTCAAAGTGCTGCAGCACATGGTATCTTTTAGGATGTGGTTTCTGGGATATTTTACTTCCAATGATACTTTTAAAAATCTGCACATTAGATGCAGGATCCTCAACACAGTCTTCTCACAGGGACTGCACAAAAGATATGTCTGAGAGTTCCCTAGGACCTTGGGCTGCTGATCAGTTAGAGCTCACACAGTCCAAGAACAATGCGGCTCCTTCCATCCCATTCACTTAGGTTTCTCCTCATGGAAACTAAGGAGTGGGCAGCAGTGAGGGACATGGAAGCAGCATGCACCCAACTCTCACCTAGGCATAGAGTCTGGATGTGAAATTAAGGAGCCAGATCTTCAGGAATCAAGCAGTATTTGCACTGACCCATCTTCTGTAGCAGCTCCCACAGAGGACTAGTCAAAAAGAATCTGCTAGGGCTGAAACCTGAATTCTGTGATTCTGTGATTCTGCTGGGAGCAAAGCAGATACTATGAATAAGCTGACAAACCAGCCTGATGCTGGCATAGGCACCAAGCAGAGACAGAGTAGCTACAATGGAAGTGTTTCATCCATTATTGTCAGAGAAGTCACTGTTACCACTGATCCCATTCCAATACATCATGTTGCCAAGCAGTTTTATAGAGGCGTTATACATCCAGAGCTACTTATGGTCCTGTTAAAAAAGACACATTCCTTTTTTAGCTCACTGTGGCTGAAATGCTGCCACAGAAGAAAGAATTGCTGCTCAGAGTGCTATTGTAAAAGAGATATTATTATAATTACAATAGGGAGGGACAATGTGAGTTAGCAGCCACTGTATTCTTCTGACCTATCACCTTCAGGCAGCATTGTAAAGCTGAAAATTTGCTACCACAAGCACAATAGCTGATCACACAGTCTTTGTCATGGGGATTGATGAAAATGGGGAAATAATGATTTTACTTCCTTATTCACCATAAATCACCCACCCATATCCTCAAAGTGACTGGAGTATTATAAGTCTGACCAGATTTATATAGACAGCTTAACCAATTAGCTCTTCTATAATGGCTGTCATCTTCTTAATGCAGCGTTAGATGTATTTAGGCGTATGTCTACTAAATACAGTATTTCTTTCTGAAGCTAACAAAGCTCTCATTCTAGCAGACTTTAAAGTTCAGTCTGCAAACGTTCACCCTGTGGCTGTGTTTGCACTATCGAGTTATTCAGTGACTGCAGAAGCCAACTAATAGATCAAAGTAGCTGGTCTACATACACACTACATATATATTTATACATACATACGGTTTGCCACTATTAATGCCAGCAGGAAACCTCCTAACTAACAAGTGGAGTAGCTTAGGAAGACAGTACGTATATCCAGCACAGCTAAATCCACATGGTATGCGTGTAATTCTCGTTGTGCTTTTGAATATGGCTCTGTTTAAATGCAGCCCTTCCCAGAGCCAGTTGTATCACCACCATACAGCTGCTCTGCATAGCACTGGGAGGTACCTGTCCAGCTGCTAATAAGCAGCAAGGGCACTCCTGCCTCTGGAAGGCAGAGATAATTTCCAAAGCTATTGCCCCACTGAACCTGTCCAGCCCAGCAGGCAGCACAGGGAGCTGCAGAACTGCTCCACTGCACTGTGAGGAAATGAGAAAGGGCCACAGGCAGCAATCTGGTCTTTGATGCACAAACCCACAACCCAACAACCCAGTAAGGCAGGCTGCAACAGTGCCGGAGTGCCTTAGCAATAAGAAACATCTACTTTCTTGTTTCCCCTGCACTATCTTCTTAAATCCACACACACCAGGCAACGTCATGGTGCCCTGTCAAACAACAGAAAAGCATCAAAATCCCTCCATTTCAGTGTTTGCTTGAGGCAGAAAAGGGCATTGGACAAGTAGAAACCCCCCCCTTTTTTTTTAACATCAGTTGTGTGTGAATGTAATATTGTGTGTAACACAGTGCCTATGGCCATGCTGACCTCGGGTCAAAATCCAGAGCGCACCTCTGACTTCTTGCCCCAGCACAAAGAGGTTGCTGGAAATCCTCCAATGTCAGCTGTGAGTCTGACATGCACTGGCAGTGACAGAGGCATATGAAAAAGCTGGATGATCCAGCCACCTAAGGAGCAGAGAGACAACCCGCTGGAAACTGTCCCCCAAAGAGTATTTCTACCTTCCCATAGGCAAGGAACCCCTTGTCATAGGACAGAAGGATGCCATGGATCAAAGTCTCTCAGTGGCTGGAACAAATGAAGAAGGAGGTTATTTCATCAGCTTCCATTTTGCACAGATAATGCAGGGCCACACCAGGATACCTAAAATAGCAATTTATTGGAAAAAGCATTATGACTACATATTTATAGCTGCTGTGACATGATTAGTACCCCAAACAGAAGGACAAATTGGCAACCTACAGTCTAGCAAATCAACAACTCCCACTGAGGTCACAAAGTCAATGATCGGCATAGAAGTTGTAAGTTACAAAACATATTATATTTCAAAGCTCTGGAAAATGCAGACAAAACAGGCATGTTTGCATACTGAAAAGGCCATTCAGTTTGCTTAAGGCTTTGATATAATTTAACAGTTTATGAAAATCTTATCACATGCAGAAGGGTAGGGCTGCAGAAGTAGCAGGGCTGCTGTAGGCAAAGCCCACAGATGCAATTACTCTCACGGTTGGGTCACAAGCTCTCACTCTCTGTTCCGAGTGTATGCATGTTACAGAACCCTCATGATGCTGCTGAGACATGCAGTTCTGTTCAACATTTATTATTTCTAACATCTGAGATTTCACAGGACAAATTTTGAGAAATTTCAAGGTTTCCATCATTGCAGGACATTCACCACTGGTAGCCAGAAAGGACTGTATCCACAGTCTACACACAAGTTTCAAAATGAACCTGAGAATGCATACACCAGGCAACACTGTGCTCCTCCATTCTTCATCCACACAGGTGAAAATAGTAATACAGGACATGAATAGGTCCCTTTGGATTCAGGAATGAGCTTAATAGGGCATTTGCTACTTAAAAAATTCCTTCAAAGGCCTAATTCTTTGTCTGTCTTGATTATTCTTTTGATTCTTCCTCCCCTGCACTGCAATCACTAGTCAAAGACAATAGCTTTTCTCCTGTTTCAGGTTCTTTTTTAAATTAAATGGTATCTGTTCTTTTTACTCATTCCGAACTAGCTGCTCTTGCACATGGGACTAAAACGTTCTCATGAGGTCTACAGCAAAGCTCTTGTATAGCTCAGCAAGACAGAAAGGGAAAGCACATCAGAAACTCAGGTTTTCTCCTTTAACTGTTGAGATTTGTTCTCAGAGAGCAAACAGTTTGACCAGCCAGAAGCTGAGATGCATCTGACAAACATCTCTTTCCTCTTTCAGCTCCAGAGGAAAATGGCTTTTGGAAAGCACCTGAGCTTTGGGGCACTTAATCATTACAGGACCACGTTAGAGTGGAGGTAACGAATCATACAGGCACTCACAGCAGCATGGTGCGGGAGTGTTCCCACCATAGGCATCCTGCTGCACCAGTGGAAGATCCAGCAGCTAAAATGCTGGTTTGAAGCCTAATGGCTCAACATTGTTGGTCTTTCAGAATCAAGACCCACACTTGCTGTTGTATTTGAAGTTTCCAAAAAGCTATTCATTATCTGACACAAGTCCCTGTTTTCAAGAATAGCCACGTTTTCCTTCTCACGAAAAACAGCTGCTCTGAGGAGTCCTTCAAAAAATGACACCATTTAAGAAGATTTTTTTTAAAGTCTGGCACCCACACTAGTTTCATTCTATGTTCACCATTCTTCAAATGCACCTTCAGATCACAAATAATAAGTACCTGCTTTCTTCCTAGCCTGTATTTTTCTAATTCAATTAGGTTACCACAGACATTTTAGCTTTGGCCCTTGGGGTCTCCAGGTCATTGTCCAGCTGCTAGCTGAGATCAAGACAGCACATCTCAAACAGAAGAACAGCTGCAAACCTGATCTTTCTCTAAATTACACTTCTCAGTCAGATGACAGAAGTGTTGATCTCCTGTACACTCTGAATCAATGGTAAAGGATATTTATTTATGCTGTGTTGGCAGCAATGCCTGTGTCCCTTTAGACTGCTTATGGAATGGCAAAGATAAAAGCAGCATTTTACAGCTGCAGCAAACTCAAGGAGATAAAAAAGTCACTGTATGCACTTTCATCATGTTCCCCAGCCCATCTCAGGTGAGACTAAGTCTGCCAACACTTGGACGTGACTCCTGTCAGGCACCAGTCTTGCTAATTAAGTACTTTTGGCCTTCTCAGCATTGAACTCTGGGAGCACAAAGGAGATAAAAGCAAGACACTGTGAAATAAAGAGAACCTGTGTAGCTGAGGATCTGGTTTGGAATGAAGGAGCGGGACTGACAGGAGGGTCAGTGAGTGTTCTTCTAAAATGGCTGGTCCATAAAAGACTAAGGCATAGATATGGAGAAAGGAAATTATATATTTTGCCTCTGCTGAATTACTAGTTTATTTCAAAAAGAACAGTGACAGTGTGTTGAGAGCTTATCAGTGCAAGGCAGCACCATGGGGAGCCAGACATTCACTCTTTCACAAACCAGACCTCATTGCGTCGACCATAGGGCTTCATAGGGGGGTCATAACCATTGCACAAGTAGAAATCCTTGCAATATGCAACTTCATTCCCCAGAGCAGACTTCAGCTTGGCAGCATAGTTCACGTAATCTGTTTCCTTGGCATAGCCACCAAACTGCCTGCAAAGAAATCAAACACAGAGAGGTGCTGAACAGCCCTGGCAAAGCAAAAAGGAAGAGACAGAGAGTAATATATAGCCATAGTATATTTAGACACACATTTTGGTCCAAGTCCTGCCAACAAGCATTCATGCATGCACTGTTCATTGTGAACCAGCACACTTCATCTATGACAGATGAAGTCTCAAGGTTTACACAGCTAGGGTGCAGACATCCATTGGAAGAAAACAAATGGATCCCCGTAAACAGCCCCATGTGTATCACTCAGCAGAATGGCCCTGCCTTTTGAATCAATGTCATATCAGAGGAAAAACTTCCTGGAACACAAGGTTATCTCCAAGTCATCTCAGCCCACAGCTCTTACACCAATGCTGTCAACAACCACATTCGTTGTGGTGTGAACAACCATCCGATGGAAGCTCGATTATAAAGGAAAGTCAAACTCTACATAGTCCAAGAAAAAGGGGAGGTAATTGCCAACAACAGAGACACTGGCAATTACAGCACACCATTCTACTAACAAGGGGTGGGCTGGAGTGAGCCTGGTTTATGTCAACCTCCCACCAACAGGAACTGTTTCCACATCAGCCTGCACCTCGCCACCCTGCCTCAGGGCCAAGCCTGGAGACAAAACAGCCTGATATTGCAGAAGTGGCCCACACCCAGAGCAAAGGCCAAGCAGCCCTTGCAGGCAAGGGAGGAGTCAGCCAAAACAGTTCAAGAAAGGAAGCCAAGGAACCTCCAAGGGGTTAAAGACAAGGTGAAGAACTTATTATTTATCTAATGGGAAAAAATCCGAATTCCAAATCAGTGCATCATGGCCAAAGTTAAGAAATTACATGAACACCTGTCTTCCATCGAGACATACCCTTTCATCTCCTTCTACCACTTGTCCAGCAAGTCACCTGGTAAAACAAACAGCGCTCTTCAGAGCTCACTAAAGACCTCACAGCACTTGGGACTAGAAACCCCAGGATGCATTCCTTACGTGGAATAAATGGTCATCCCCTGTCTCTCTTCAATCTTAATGCTTTCATCCGTAGGAGAAGGAGGGTTGGCTTGAAACTGGCTTGGGATACGCAGAGAGACTTTCACTTTCTGCTGAAAGGAGCCATCTTCAGCAGGAAAAGCAGTGATGGAAACAGGAGCAGTCATGCCCATTCCAACCCCTGAAAGAGACACACAGACCACTTAAGAAGCCTAGGTTCTCAGAAACTCACAAAATTAACATCACAAAACTAACTCACAAGAAGTTAATTTTAGTTTCAGAAAATTCCTTATAATGAATTCCTGGTATGGTCAGTCAGGAGTGGGCTCCTCTGGGGCATGCAGAAGAGTTGTATGTATTAGACTTCCTGGGCCAAGCTCTCTCTCCACACACGGATCCTGGGAGATGAGGGCCCCAGGTGACCTCTCGAGGGCTTTTTATTAGTGGTGCTGGTTTTGTAGTTCTCTGAGACACTCTGTTCTTCTTACAAATCACTTCTAACACAACAGGGTCTAACAAAACGGGGCAGGCCAGCAGCACATTAAATTGATATTATCTGCACTTAGTCATGAGCCCATAACCAATACTGGGTGACAGGAACTTTCTCTTAAACCCTTCCAAATCCTTCCACACATCCTACGAGTTCCAGCGCCCCAAAACTCAGTACTCTTACGGGTTTTAGCAGGACTGTCCATGCTGTCCACACTCCAGGAACAGCATGCTTTTTTCCCTGCTCTTCAGCACCTGAGGTACCACATGGCACTGAAGACCATTTTTCTTCAGTCTTCTTGCAGTGCTAGGGAAGCTCCAAACCTCAGGATCAGGCAACTACAAAATCAGTTGAGATCAGGCCATCTTTCTCATTTATTTTCCTTTGAAACCATACCTGTGTTTGTGTCACGTTATACGTAGAATGCACCCTTTCTACTACAGCAACAGGGATCATCACCTTTCCAAAACTCGCTTCTGTAAATGCCACTGCATCCAGCTCCTACTCCCATAGAGACTATGCTTGAGAAAGGTATGTGAGCATATGTATATGCCTCAGAACTACACTGTTATATTCTCCTGCAACAAATGGTTAAAATGCACATACTTTAGTGAAATGAGAATTAGAAGCAATCACCTGGAAGCATCCTTATAAAATACATTATGAAATACCATTAAAAAGAAAGCTCATCGTTCATTACCCTTTCATGAATAAAAATAGCCAGATAAAACATCAGGGTCATAATAGTTATTTCACTACCTACAAGGGCACATCACAGAACTGAAGTGTCCCAGATACCCTGGATTTCACCAGCAAGCGCTCACCCAGGGAGCTGTGATAGATGCATCTACCCGTCCTCACTGTTATTCCAGCTGCAAGGCAACTCATTCCTGCTTAAACAAGTAACTGTTGAACTTTTAACCTGAAACAGAGATGGGTTATAACGGACTCATAACACGAGTTAGCTGGGTGCGATTCAAACTGTGTTAAGTTTATTTTCCCCAGCGCCGGGAGCCACACGCCAGGTGGGCCCGCAGTACCATTCTCCTCCATCCATCCTGCTTTCGCTAAGCTTCAGCCACAAGCGTCTGCCAAGCCCCGGGGTCAGGCAGCATCTCTCACCCTTGTCGTTGCTTCCTCCGACGTACTTGAGGAGCTTCACTGCCCCTTCCTTCGAGGCTTCGTCGAAAGGCTTCCCCACCAACTCCACCGCCGCAAACCGCCCGCCCTCGCACGCCCTCTCCTCGTAGCTGACCTGCTCCTGGGGAAGGACATGGGCATGGGGACGCTGCCAGGAGGCACGGGCTTCCCAGAGGGGATACCCTCTTCCTCTCACACAGCCTTATCCGGCTCGCCGGCGCAGAATCCCCCAAGGAAACAGCGCCAGCCGCCCGGCTCGCCACAGACCTTCTCGCCCTTGCTGAGCACCCGGTAGGGCCACGCTTCCACCGTGCTCAGCACGGAGTTCTTGATCATGCCCAGCATGGTGCCGCTCGGCCTGCTCCGGTCCCGCTCGGCTCCGCTCGACCCCGGTGGGAGGGTCCGGGGGACGCCTCCAGGGCGCGCCCGGGGGCCGGGCC
>WEKX01018007.1:74250-102431 GCA_013390025.1 Pitta sordida | reverse complement strand
ATGGTGATTCCACCACTTCCCTGGGAAACCTGATGCAATCAACACCTGACCACCCTTTCAGAGAAGAAATTTTTTTTTAATACTGAAACTTATCCTCTCCTGGCACCACTTGAGGCCTTTTCCTCTCATCCTGTCATTTGTTACCTGGGAGAGGGAACCAACCTCCACCTTGCTACAACATTCTTTCAGGTAGTTGTAGAGAGTGTTAATGTTCCACCTGATCTTCCTTTACTCCAGGCTAAACAAACAAGTGTAGCTCAGTCTTCCCACAAGAAAATCACGTTTGCCTCACAATCTCCAGGCTAAACAAAACTTTGTACATAATAATGAAAACACAGAGAAACAATTATTGAAGATTGAAGGATAGTAAAGACTTGTGGGGAAGGGATAAATAATGTTGGTGCATGATAAAATTCTGACAGTAACTGATTACTCTGGTTTTTGTGCTAATTTTTTGGCTATAAGATTTTTATTAAAATGTGTCATAATCAGCAAATATGATCTACTCAAATTTAGGCAGATTTCTATAATAGTGGCAAATCTCATAGTTGGTAGCAATACACAAAATTTTCCTCATTGCCTTTTGGAAAAAAAGGCACAATTACCCTGGGCTGCAGTGATATACTTGGCCTGTATTAAAAGCAGCCTGAGCAGCAGGCAGGGGCGTGATCCTGCCCTTCTACTCCACTTTCATGAGATCCCACCATAAGTACTGCATCCAGCTCTAGGAATCCCCCCATATGAAAGATGTCCACCTGTTGGAATAAGTCTAAAGGAGTGCCACAGAGATGATCACAGGGCTGGAGCACCTCTCCTGTAAGAATAGACCTAGGGAGTTGAGGTTGTTCAGCCTGGAGAACAGAATGCTCCAGAAAGACCTTACAACAGCCTTCCAGTACCTAAAGGGGGCCTACAAGGAAGCTAGAGAGTGGCTTTTTACAAAGGCATGTAGTGATGGGACAAGGAGGAATGTCTTTAAACTGAAATAACAGAGCTTTCTAACACTTGGCATAAAAGAGTAGTAGACCGCACTCGGTGGATAAAGCATAAGGTTGTTTTTCTCTATTACTGACTTTCCAGTTAAAGGAATGCAGAACATTGAACTGGTGGGTGGATACTATGAAAAGTATTCATCATTGATTTTAATGGAAGAGGAAAGAAAGGCTCTCCCATTTAAAGTGTGGGAGCTACAAGATTTTACAGACTTAGTCATGTATATGTACCACTGTCTGCCCATGCAACAGTGTCTTCCATGGCAGGCATCAATTAAAATAGAAGAGGAAACATTGAATTAGTAGTACCTTAAAGCAGTCTGAATAAATAGCAGATAGGCATTAAGACTTTGGCTCTTGCAGAAAGTCTGCACCATCTAGACATACTGAAATCACTGTGAATGATACTACTAAAAAAAAGTGCCTCCAACTTCCTAAAATAAAAGAATCAAATTCTAGTGACACAGCATTTGTATGGGCAAATGAAGAATAATTTTGTGCCTTATAGCAGTTTTCAAAAAACAAAAGGTGTGTAAGAAAAAAGAGGATATACATAAAAGCACCTAGATGATAATCTGAAATTATCTCACTTTGAAAATGCTCTGGGAATCCCTACCTTTTACTTCAAGGTGTGAGTCCAAACTCTTAGGCAAGAGAAAACCTTCAAAACCTGTCTACAAACATTTAGTTTTAGAAAACAGCAAGAACAATGACACCCTTAACATTCCTTTCTCTTGTAGAGCCATTTGCAAAACGAGATGAACTTCTAAACACAGTGAGCCCCCCCCTATTAGCGGTCTGCATATTCATGGTTTCAATTAATTGCTGACTATTTATCCGCGAGTTGTGTGTCTGTGCACATGCACAGGTTCTGCACATGCACAGATGAGAGCTTACTGTGAATTTACTTAAGTCAGGAATGAGCTCATGAATATGTAAATTAGCCCCACCCCAGAGTCACTGGGGGCAGAGAGGGGAGGGAGCTGGGAGCCGCACATTGCATGACCCAGCCCAGCCAGGATGCATTTAATGTAATCATGTGGGTTTGCATGGCTGGAATTGTTCTCCGTTGGGCTGCAAGACAGGACTACCATTGTCTATATCTGTGAGTGAAAGTGGGAGCTGGAGGCAACTTCCCCCATCCACCGGGACCGGTGGGTGGGGGCCCGTTCTAGCCACGCCAAACTGAGGCAGGCAGAAGCCTGCCCACGCTGCTGAGCTGAGCTGAGGTGGGCAGAAATCTTCCCATGCCACTGAGCTGAGCTGATCCCCCTGCCCCTGCCTCCTAGAGTTTCCAAGCACTGTCTATTTTCATGCTTTAAGGGGAAGAGGAGTGTTGCTGGGCTGGTGGCGCAACGGCAATGGAGCTGTAGTGACACTTCTGGGCACAGGGGAGTGGTGGCGGCATGCCAGCCGCTGCTTCTGGGACCGTGAGGGACCATGCCAAGGTGTGTGCTGCCCCTGGGACAAAGCTTGGGTCAGCAATGCCCCTGACAGTGCTTTGTTTGGGCTGCTGCACTGGCTGGAGGCAGGGTGGAAGGTGGCAGGACTCTGATCAGTGGGTGGGCTGAATGCCCACCCAGTTCCTTCCCTTTGGAGCTGCTGTCTTGTTTTTGCAAGTGAAGGTGTGGTCTGAGCTTGCTTGTGAATAGAAGTGGCACAAGGCTGAACAGTTCAGTCTGCCTGGTAGGAAACATTGGCTCGGGCTCAGCTGCAGCTTGGACTCATTCATGAGCAGTCAGCTTGACTCAGGCTCCCTTACCTGTGCTCAGCTCAGCTCAGGTGGATTCCTGGCCACCACCGTCCCCTCATCCACCTTCCATTTGTTCTGAACTGGAAACCTCCCCCTGAAATTCCTAGAACCCACCTCCCCACAAAACAAAACCACTCCCCCAGAAATGAAACTGTGGCGACTGTGGTAGGGTCCTGCGAGAGCATGCTAGCCTGTGCATACCAGCTCCCGCCGGGTTTCAAAGCTGAGAAAAGGGGCACCATGGAAAAAACAAGGATTTCGCAGCTGGGAATAGGCAGAAAGTATTTTTACCAGTTTCCTGGGGTGCAACATGTTAGTTGAGGGGGTGTGGCTGTGGGCGGGGCCTAGTTCAATATTCATGGTTTGGTATCTTAATGGATTTCATTTCTCGTGTGGCCTGCCTGGACCCTTTCCCCTGCAAGTTCTGGGGGTTCATTATAATAATTTTGAAAATGTTTATCCTGGGTTGTTTGGCTTTTTTAGGGCATGGAAAATATTTGTTGATGGGATTCTAGAACAATTTGACTTCTTGTCTGGTCATAAATTTGTGACCAGCTACTTTTGGCAGATGTTGTAACACATATATGTATGCTGTGCATATTTCCTCATTGGCAGAATGAGAGGTTTTGAAAGATAAATGAATGATGAAGAATGAATAAAGAACAATCATGCTTTCAGGTAGGAAGTTTCAGACAAATTATATGTTAAAATTTATGAAACAAGACTTGCAAACATTTTTCATGAATAAGCCATCATTGCACACATTAACCTTGAGTGCTATGAACCTATGTATAACAGCAAAGTGCAACTGCCATTTATTTCTGTAATTTATATCCAGTAGCAGAAAGTTGCCAGATTATGGAATAAGAGCGAACAGCTTATTTGAACCATGCCAATAAGCTTTAAATTCCATTACAATTTTGATACACCAGTAAATTGCAATAAATAATAAAGGACTGCTTAAGAGCGCAAAATGAAATTATACACAAACTTTTCATTTCGCCTGCCAAAGTGGGCTTCCAGGCCTAGTTCTGGAAAGGCGTCTCTGCCACCAAGACCGTTCTGTGCTGAGACGGTCCCATGTGGTGTCTGTGAGTATCCCAGAGCCTTCCTGCCACTGAGACCCTGCAAGCACTTTGTGCTGATGCAGCAGGGACTCCCACCCTGTGACACGTGTTCTGCTTCTAGCCGCTGCCCAGTCCTCCCCGGGACACAGCATGGTGTGTGGTGGAAAAGGCATCCTGCCACTCACTGGCCTCCATAGGCACAGGGTCAGGGCCCTCCCTAACCCTAAACACACCCTAACCCAGGAGGCAAGGGTGGGTGGCAATCTCCAGAGCAGCTCCCGGCTGGCTGCCTCACTGGGAATATGACTTCTGGCTCTTCTGAGCCCAAAAGCCTCCTTTCTTCCTCTATGGTTATCTGGCAGCTTCCCTATCCTGGGGTTGACATCTTTCACATTAGATATTAGGGACTTCTCTGTCAGCTGTGGGTGGTCAGTCCATTCCTCAGAAGTTTCTCTCAGGGTTGGACTGAAAAGTGTTTACACCTAGGGGGTGTGGACTGCAGTTTCACGGGGAGCAAGTGCTTGCCACGGTTCCCCTCACAGCATATATCCATTCTAGGCAGAATGGAGCTGCACTTACAGCCACATCTGCCTGGGATGGAAAGGAGGGCATACCTTGCTAGGGACGGGATATGTCCCAGAGGTACATATTGCACTCTTTCCATAGGAACAGGGCAGGAAGCAATGGCAGAGCACTTTCTCCCCATTTCTTCTCCTATACCTCTCCCCCTCCATGTCTTCAAAGCCAGTCCAAGCCCTAGAGCCACCTCACATGAGGAAGGGTTTTGGGGGAGTGGGAGCAGGACCTGGGCCGGGCAGTGAGAGGCAGCTTACGCAGGCCAGGAAGACCCACCATGGCCCTTCAGCAAGAGGCCATCATAAAGTGTTGACGCCATGTAACTTTGCAACACTCAATGTAGGGATTTTGGGTAGTCCTTGAGTGAGCTGCCCTGCCCTGTGGGGCATGTGAGTCCTGCCCCCTGGTGCGGGCCGGTCCCACTCTGCAGGGCCACAGAGACACTCTGGCCATGCACAGACCAGGAAATGCTGTGAAGAATCAAGGTGTCTTCACAGAAAAAAAACCCTGTAATGTACTGAAGCCGTGATAGGTGAGCCATGAAGTACTGAGAGTTTACTGTATTGCCTTCAGCTAAACTATAACACTTGGTAACAACCTGGAGAGAAGCCCACTGTGGACATCGGTACTGTGTTTGGTTAAAACTCACTATGAACAAGTCATGTTTTTATATGTCACTAAGGTCATTCTTATTTTGCTGACTATGTTCTGCTGGTATTGAATATCATGAGATTTTAAATCAGAATTCCATGCTGTAGACATTCAACCTCCTTATAAAATTATATAGCATAAATCTTCTCTACATTTACATTTATTAATCAAAAAATGTCCACAGTTAATAAGCAAAGAAATATCCCCTTAGCCAGCTCCTTCTTTTTCACCAGTTTTCAATGTAACTTGTTGATAGCTGTAAACATTCTACCACTTTAGTTCTTAGAAGATTGAGATCTGTCTCCTTATTGTAAACTTTTGCTCATGAGCAACAGTAGAACAGGTAAAATGAAGAGACTCAGATTACACACTGCTTCAGTCACACTGACACAGAATTAATATTTTCCTTTTTCAAAGATTCACCAGTCTTTCCGTGAAATGATTACCAAATTTATTTTCCAAAGACACTTGAATGTTAAGTTGTTCACAGTTGTTTTAGAAATAGAATTGGAGATGGAGTAGCTTGAATAAATTATTGCTGAGCTCTGCATACAAACTATACAGATGTTTTATTCTGCTGAAGAAAAATTGTATAGAAAGAAGGACACAGGAAAGGATTTATCTTCCATCTTTCACTGCAGAATCTCTGTCTATGAGAAATATTGAACACTGCTAGTTAAAATAAAAATCACTACTAGTTGAAAATAACTACCCTTTCTTTGAGAAGCTGAGAAAATCCTGCTACTACTTGGAACTGTACCTTCTGACACTCAGAGGGGCACAAATATGGATTAAGAAGCAAGGAAAATAACATGTGAGTCAACTTCCACACATACCTCCCTACTCCAGTCAGACAGAACCCTCAAACTGCAGATATAAACTTTCTTCTGCAACTGCTCTGTTTTGCTTCCAGGTCAGAACAATTACGAATTTAAGTGATGAAGGCACAGAAGTACAGGCACATGTGGCAGCATATAAAATACTATGGGAATTTTTATGGAATAAATGGACCCAGGAAGTAAATGCTTTTTCACAGCCCAGTTATTGTACTGTGTTGAAGGCCTGAGTTTTGAGAAGATACCTCAGTAAACGCAATCCTGTAACAAAACCAGCCAAACATGACATATAACAAAATGCATGCCAAGACTGAAAATGTATTAAGTTGCACAAGAGAAAAAGAACCAAAACATAGATGTCATTTAACTAAAAATTGAAATAAGGTGAGGTTTTTTGCAAAACAAATACAGTCAGCCCTCTTCCACTTTCTGCCCCCCATATTGCGGCTTCAAATTTTAGCGGCATGATTTTTCAGTAATTAAGGCGGCCCCTTTTTACAATTGCTCATGTGCGACCTCATGCATGCATGAATATTCAATAAGGCAGTCATGAATATGCAAATCAACCCGAACAGCTGCCATGGTGGAACCTCCGCTTCTTGCCTTGTCCCAGTCGCGGCGGTGGTGGTGACTCTGCCTCTCACTGTGTCCTGGGCATGGCTACTGCTGCTCCGCTGCTTCCCTACCCTCCTGGGCACAGCTGCTGCTGCTTTGCCGCTTCCCCACCTGCCCAGGCATGCCCACTGTGGCTCTGCCACTTTCTCTCCTCCCTGGCCAGGACCGCCGCTGCTCCGCCAATTTCCTACCTGCTTGGGCATGGCCGTGGCAGCTCAGCTGCTTGCCCCGTCCTGGGCACAACCACTGCGGCTCCTCCACTTCCCCACCTCCCTTGCACAGCTGCCGCAACAACTGATACACAGAAACACAGTGCCAAAACAGGGCTGGGGAGCCATCTGAGGATGAGGGGCAAATTTGCATATTAATGAGCTGCCATTCTACAAGGAAGGCAGGCTTTGTGGGACCCAAATAAGACCGCGGTACCGTGGTGTAGGAGACCCAACTCTATAGACTTTTGGAGATCTTTTTCTTGTAGAAAGATAACTGTCAGAGCTTCTTATTTTGTTAAGCAGATCTAAGCTGTATATTTTTTTTTCAATTCTGAATTGAGAACATGGTAATTTTGCTACCTTTCAAAAAATTAAAAGGCATGAAAGTAAAAAAATAGGATACAAATGTTGGGAAAACTACAGTTTAGAGTAGGTGTTTTCAGAACAAAATTATCTTGGTTAAAAATATATACTTCAACATCTAGTATGATGCTCTTTCCTCCAGACTGAGAATAGTGTGGCTGGACCAGTCAGGACCCTGCAATGCTACAGCATTTTTGCACCACTAGCTGAAGTAGATGAACCATTACACTTTATTGGGTTGGATCAAAGTTCAAAGGTCTCAAAATCACGCAAAAGATGGGAAATTTAAGGTGAGATATATGTTGCTATGCTTTGGTTTAACATTTAGTATAATCCCATAAATCTAGAAGCTAGAATTTTGAAAAAGCATGCCCTCTGTTAAAGGAAAAGATCTGTAGGTTGGGGTTTTTTTTTAAATCTGAAATAACTTTGAACCTAATGGAAATTTAATCTCTGTATGTTCAGGGATGTAAGGTAAGAATGTCAATGGGAATTTTCCCTTACACTTTTGAAAAATGCTGAAATGAATTTAAGGATAAATTCTAAAGCCTACACAATGGAAAAAAATGATCTTGTACTTATATAGGGGTTTTGTGCATGCACAGGCACAGTGTAATGATTGAGGGCACATCACTTTTCTGAACATGAAAATACATAAAAGTCTTGCTTTTTATGGATAAAGTAGTCACCATTCCATTTTTACTACATTGAAAAAGTTGAAGAAGATGAATTCTGCAGAATTTATTCTTATTTTTGTTAAAATCACTGAGTATTTTTGGCTCCCAGTTAATAAAGTCAGCCCTCTTCCACTTCATGCCCCCCAGATAGCAGCTTCACATCTTTGCGGCAAGATTTTTCAACGATTAAGGAGGTCCATTTTGGGAGTGCACCTGTGCGACCTGACACATATGAATATTCAAAGTAGGCAGTCATGAATATGTAAATTCACAACCCCCACCCCCCCAAGCCACTGCACGGACCACTGGCGGACTGGTCAGCCCACTCATGCCGGCCTGGTTTGCTTGATTTTTTTGAAAGTGGGAGTTTGAAATTCACGTAGTTTTTAAGCTCAATTTCTGGAAGAAGTTTATTCACTTTAGGCTTGACTGTACCTAAATATGTGAATTTATTGCCAAAGTCAAACATGGGTTTAAATTCTGCTAGTCTGGCCAATGCAGGGTGCGTCTGGGAGCCTGCAAAATTCCTGGAGAATGCAGCCTGTCCTCAGCACCTCTCCTCAGGACCAGGATGCTGCTCTACCAGTGCACCATCACCAGTATTACCATGGTGACAAGACAGCCACCGAAGTCCCTACTTATTTAAGTGACAGCCGAGCTATGCATGGCTGGCCTCAGTTGCTGCTGTGCCACGCCAGGCATGTCCCCTGGGAGGGAACATGCTGGGCAGAGATCAGAAGTACATACAATCCCGTGGTGCCTCCTCCGCCCGCTGCAGCTCCCACAGCAGTGGCAGCCAAAGCCCAGAACTTGCTTGGGAGGTGATGTGGGCTCAGAGACCCCTTCGTCATGATTCCTGGGGACTCCCCAGGCACAGACGGGGCAGATGAGACCACCTTTTCTCCCTAAAGCATGCGAGTAGCTTCTGGGAATGCCCCCCAGCTGCTCCAGAGCTGAGGGGGCAGGGTGACCGGAGACAAATTTGCATATTAATGAACTACAACTCTACGCAGATGGAGGACTGTGTGGGGAGGAGTTGAGACCCGCGGCACCATGGTATAGGAAGCCTGACTGTATTACTTCTGAAGACATATGCAATAGGAAATAGACATGCACACACAAGCCCACCTCAATTTCCAGTTTTATATGAAGCAGCAGACTTCACTGGTAATTTTCAATTGTCATTGTTGTTTATTTCATTAGAAAAATATCACCCAGGGTGACATTGCCATCCTTGCACCATGGCTTTGGGAGTGATTCAGTGCGCCACCTGCTTCTTCAGCACCATCAATCTGTGTAATACTTCAAATTTTTCTTAGAGGCTGCTCTATCTAAGGCTGCTTTGTGTAGCTTACATAGTCAGATGTTTTTGAAGGCAGGACAGATATTTTTGCAGACGGCAAGAACTGCTGATTTAAGAAAAATCAGTTCTGGACTCAAGGCTTGGTTGCAAGCTACAGAAAGGTTTATTTTTGGCCTCGGGAGCCAGGAAAAAACACTTCAGACAACAAAGTGTACCTTAGAACTTCCAAGTGCTGAAAGGCTCCGCCCCAGTTTTGACAGCTCTATATATACACCTGCCTAATACATATGAATAAAACTTCATGAATATGTATCCCATCATCATTATGTCATTAATTTACACTTTGCTTTAAGCCTTTGACCAAGCAGCTTTGATGTTTTGCTTTCTTTTGCTCCTTGTTTTTACTAAAACTCTGTTTTGTTTATCATTCTGCGCTGACAAACTAGAATTTTTGCCCTTAATATTAGCCTTAAATTTCAGGCTTGGCAAAGGCCTTTGACACCTACTAATACTTCTAAATCCAAATCTTCTAGCTATTTTACTAAAATATCTAAATTTCTAAGCCTCCAAATTATATCTATCTCGCTAAAATCTATGGATTTCTAAATCCTTAAATCACTGTACGTCTAAGAGAGGAATTCCCCATGCTTTTCCAGACCTGTAGTTAAATGTGTGCTGCAGTATACAAGTTGCCATGCTACTGTAAATATAAATATATAACAGATGGGAAAGAGATAATATGGATAATATGCTTATATAATTTGGAAATGTAAAGGGTACATCTGGTATAGATGAACAGCAACCAGGAAGTTATGATAAGGGAAAAAGGTAGAGAATGTTACAATCAATTGTGTTAAATGAGATTTTCAAATAACTGAAGTTATGGCCCTTGGAGCCTGGGGAAGTGGTTTATTCAAAGCACAAGGGAGGGTGGAATGAGCCCAAGCCAAGGAACCTGCTTGGATCAAGATCCTGCTTAGTGAACGTAATGAAAAGGTCATTCATGAACCACTGCATTCCAAATGCAGATGGATTTGAAGGTTACATTATCTGGAAACCTCAAAAGCAGCATGAATGAAATATAACTTATTTTTGGGAAAAGGAACTGGTGAAAAAGAAGGTGGGTATATAAATGTTGTGAGAATATTATGTAAAATCTTGTCCATGATCAGGACACATATTTCTGTGTATTTTGATTCCTTTGCTTGAAATAGTCTGGTTTATTGTTGTTTGAAAAGTTGTTTTGTTTCTCCTGGATATGGATTTTATGGATTTCTTATTGCACATTTAATCCCTTTGGAGTACAAAGGGAAGGTGAAGTTGCCTGATATTAGTGGCCAAGCAAAACAAAAAGTTCAAAGCAAAATTATTGTGACGCTGACTGGAAATACAGCAGCTAAGGCTCAGCTTAGATGATGGCCCCCAAGGTTTGCAGAACAGCAACAACAAAATGTTGTGGTCACCCTCTATGGCGGACAAAATTTACATAATTTGTTGGCCTGTATGTTTCATTGAATGAGATGAAAATATAAGTAGGTAGACCAGTGTCTGCAATTCAAGTATTAGAGCTCAAAAGTAAATTTGAAGTCTCTCGGTCACAAACATACAGGAAAATGTTATTCTTTCAGAATACCATTTCATTTTAGAATATTAAAAAGAATACAAACAGCAAGTAGTCATCTTTCAAGGGAAAGAAAACTGAAATAGGACCTTAGGGCATCAGTCCAGACAAACTGTCAAAGCAAACATTTTAAACGATAGTGATAATACACAAGAAGAAAAAAAATATTCACTCAGAATATTTATGTGTTATGAGGCTCTGGGAAAAGAAGCAGATGATCATAAAGAGCAAGGCATTGTAATATATAAGCAGAAGATGGCAGAGTAAAGGCTGAAAGGACATTCATATTCTGGCATTTCATGTATTATGGGCTCCTGGTTTTATGACCATATGAAGGATTTTTCTACTAAAAAAGCAAATGAAGCCCTTCTATTCCATCCTTCCTTATCTCCCATTGAAACGCTACCCAGTGCATGCAGATCTGAAGCGCAGAAATGCGAAAGAGCAAAGCCACAGCTGGAAGGAGGGGGAAACAGATGGTTTTTTCCCACTTAGGAAAATTGTCCCAATTAAAAGATAGTGTTCACCATAAATAGGCCTTAGAAGCTGAAATGTCACATTTCTCATAGACTGAAAGTTAAATGCATGATTCTTATTCAGTTGAAGCAGGCTTCCATATAATTTTGAAGTGTTTCATTTCATTTCAGATCGTTTTAGTCTCTCAATCACAGTAAGCCTGAATTTTCAAATGAAAGCTTTTTACATGTCATAAACCCAAGATTTTCAATTTTGAAAAGGTCATTGTGGACATCTGCCATTTTGAAGATTTTTTCCCTAAACTTGTTGCTTTGTGAGAACCCTCTGAAAGCAAATCCTGTTCCTGTGAAAGATATTCAGTCCCACAAATTGGCTTTTGCCAAGAAAATAAAACAGTAATGTCCAACCAGGTCCTTCACATTCATGGAATTGACCCCTTCTGTAGCTGCTGGAATGTACTATTGTCTGCTTTGTGGTTTTCTCATCTCCAAGACCTTTTCTTATGTGGACTTCAATGCTATTTCTGAGACCACAGCACTGCTGAGGGGCTGAATAGATACAAAGATTATACTTTTGCCTGCCTTTCTAAGCTTGAACTCTTCAATCCCCAATTCCTCCAGTAACCTCCCTCTCTTCACCTTTTATTCACCTTCCAGTCCATGTAAGGTATCACATCTCTTGTAGTCTAATTGTGTTACTTTTTTTTCTCTTCTCTTCATAGGATTCAGGGTCAGAAAGAAATAATGAGTGAAGGTGTTCTCACTTTCAAATCCAACATCTTACATAATAGCAGCTTCTAACAATATGGAACTGCAATTCCAGGGAAAGTGCTCCTTGCCCCTGTATAAGAGACTGGAATGGTTAATGACTCAAACAATTAAACAGCAGTAGGGTGCTTTGCTGAAATGTTCAAAGTAACCACCCAGGTGCAGAGGGGATGCACATCCACCATTGAAGGCTACAGCATGAGTTTTGAGACAGATAAGGGAAGAAGCCAATCCTGCAAGATGGGATAGAACTTTTTATGAAGTCAATGTCCCCCCTTACACAACTGGCTCAGATGTGAAAACTCCCCTTGGGAGAGATATTGGAACATTCAAACATAAACCTGAAGGTATTTATCCTTTTCAATATGGCATAACTGGCTTAACACAATGATGGGATACACAGCTGTCATGTCTTAGAAGGTGTCATAACCCCTCAGAGACCACAAAGTTCCCAGTGATCCAGTTACATCATANGGGCAAGCGCTGTGTGCTGAGAGGGGGCCGTTGTCGCTGCGCCTGGAGGAGGCTTCTGTTCGCCCACCCTCTGGGACCATATGGGCAGTGCTGCCTCTCCCGGGACCGGTGGATGTTAAAGGGAAGGAAACTCTGATACTGACCCCCTCCCCTCCCCCAGGGACACCCCTTCCCCGCTGCAGAGGAATCACGAACATGCGTGGTGGCAGCAGCCAGGTTTCTGGGCCCCCTCTGACTCAGAAGACACCCCCACCCGGGGGTCTGTGGGCTTCTCCGGGCTGCTGTGACTGCACACTCACAGCCCAAACACCACGCTGCTTCTCCCTGGTGCGGGCGAGGGGGGGGTGTTGGCAGCACGGGGTTTGGGCTATGGGCACGCAGTCATGGCGGCCCAGAGAGGCCCGAAGGTTCTCGGGGGGGGGAGGTCTCCTGAATCAGAGGTGGTTCAGAAACAGTTCCCTTTGCTCCCCTGTGCTCAGAGAGCCCCAAGGGAGAAGCAGAAAATTGTCCACAGCACTCCTGAGTGCCAGGGGGTTGAGCAATGGGCATGGCCTGCATGCATATTAATGACCTGCACTTCTTTGCGGGTTTGGCTTTTTGCGAGGCCCGTGGCCTGATCCGTTCCTTGCAAATGAGGGGATATAACTGTATTTATAAATAAACTATGTATAAACTAAAGACCTAAAGTGTCTTCAGTCAGTTTATGAAAAAACTAGTGTATTAATCTGTACATTTTTTGTGAATTAATAAATTTAAATCAACCCACTTAACACATGCAGGACACTTAATATTTCAGTGCATCTATTAATTTTAATCTAGCACTGATGTCAACAACGATTTATTGACTGAGAAAGATTTACCTTGTTACATATATGATGTATTTATCTTCCAGCTGAGATTTTGAAATAACTTTCATTCACAGGTTCACAGGTTATCCCGAGTTGGAAGGGACCCACAGGATCAACCAGTCCAACTCCCCACCAAATAGACCATGTCACTGAGCTTCTCATCGAGTCTCCTCTTAAACACCTCCAGGGATGGCAACTCCACTGCCTCCCTGGGCAGACCATTCCAATGAGTGATCACTCTCTCTGTGAAAAACCTCTTCCTAACATTCAGTCTAAACCTCCCCATGCGTAGCTTAAGACCCTGTGTCACGGTCCAGTTAGCTATGCTGAAAGTGTGATGGTTCGTTTACAAGATCTCAGAGTGCAAAACAAAGTTCCAAGAGAGGGTTTAGCTTTGATCAAACAGTGAAACTTTATTAAGTGCCTGTAAAGCAGCAACGGGATGGATGAAAGGGTGAAATTAAACAGAAAGAGAAGAAGAAGGTATAGCTACCCCCACGACGAAATCCTCAAAGGCGTCCCTCACAGATCCGTCATCAATCAGGGCAGGAGAAGCTTCTGAAGTTTCATTGCTAGGGGGCTATCTTTTATACACCTTGCTCCCTCATCTGTCCCATGGTACTATTGCCAAGCTCTGCCTTTCCCTGCCATGCAAGCAGTGTCCAAAGCATNGAGTTGGAAGGGACCCACAAGGATCATCTAGTCCAACTCACCATCTAACACCCGTACAGAGACCGAAAGCACATCCCAGAGGGGTAACACCAACCTAGATCCCTCACAGTCTAGCAGGCCACTCCGAGCCTGAAGCGGCCCAGGATCATCCATCCCTACACCCCCCAGCTAGACCACGTCACTAAGCTCCTCGTCCAGTCTTCTCTTAAACACCTCCAGGGACGGCGACTCCACCACCTCCCTGGGCAGTCCATTCCAATGTGCAATCACTCTCTCTGTGAAAAACCGCTTCCTAATATTAAGATTAAACCTCCCCTGGTGTAGCTTGAGGCCGTGCCCTCTCGTTCTGGTGTCGTCAGCCTGGAAGAAGAGGTCTACACCCATCTGGCTGCAACCTCCTCGCAGGTAGTTGTAAACAGCAATGAGGTCACCTCTGAGCCTCCTCTTCTCCAGACTGAACAATCCCAGTTCCTGTAGTCGCTCCCCATAGGGCCTGCCCTCCAGTCCCTTCACCCGTAGCCGCTCCTGACAAGGCTTGTCCTCCAGTCCTTTCACCATCCTTGTCGCCCTTCTCTGGACCCTCACAAGCAGGTCAACATCCTTCTTAAACTGGGGAGACCAGAACTGGACACATTACTCAAGATGTGGTCTAACTGTCTAACTGTCCAAGTACATGGAAAGTATAACTTCCCTAGTCCGACTGACCACATTGTTCCTAATACAGGCCAGGATGCCATTGGCCTTCTTAGCTACTTGGGCACACTTCTGGCTCATACTGAGTTTTCTGTCAATCATTACTCCTAAATCCTTCTCCATTTCACCACTCTCCAGCCACTCAGCCCCAGTGGTTAGCGATGCATGGGGTTGTTATGTCCAAAGTGAAGAACCCGGCACTTAATCTTGTTAAATCTCATACTGTTGGAACCTGCCTTTAAGATCCTTTTATAAACTGGAGGGTTACATCACATTATCACTGTGCCAAATATTCCTGTACATAGTTTTCCTTAAAGTACCTTTAACAAGTGGAACATTTTCAAACACTTAACTGCCATATTTTGTTGTCTAGCAAATTCACAAAGGGCATCTGTAAGACCTCTGTAAGGAGGTGCAGGTGTGGGGTGGAGGCAGCTTCAGAGACAGTATCATTGACCCAGTGTTTTGGTCCTTTTTAATACCCTATGACACCGAGCCAGACTGTACTTAACACTGTTCTTTCAGTCTCCAACACTCTTTACAGTCATATGGGTAAGCCAGACCAAGAGGAAACTAAGATAAGGTATATTCCATTATCTCTGCCTGTCCTGAATTCTCTTTCTTTGGCTGTTTTATTAAGATTATTATAACTTGGTATTATTTCCTCCCTCCTTTTAGCCCTCTCTTTTCATAAATATTTTACCACTCATTTCTACTTAGGCTGTTTGAAAAAGTGAAAGGGGTGATTTCTTCCTATCTGTCCACATAAAATACAGCTAGGGAGGGGAGTGGTAGAACCCCTTGGTGGTTGCTAAGGTTTCTGCTGTTAACAGTAAATGCCATTCAGGACTTTCTGCTACTGTTAACAGCATCCTGAAGGTCTACCTCATAAACCCAAATGTGCTCTAGAGCCATTTTTTTGCGGTCTGACAGATGAATGGCACTGGTTCATATTACTTTATTACCAAAGCACTGAGGCATTTGGGTGTTATGTGGAAAAGCAGGTCTCTGTTTTGGCAGGATAGAGAATGATATGAAGATGGTCTGTGAAGAATGACATAAAAATCATTACTCACCTTTATCACAACTGAAAGCGTTGTAACTATTCCATCAGGCACCAGCGTCTTAAACAAGATGAAGGAGCCAATTCAAATTTTCCTTTTATGAATTATCCAGTCACTCAGAGATTTACTTAGGCTTTATATTGGAGTAAGAAAAACCCAACTCATGCTTCCTGCAAGTATTTCTCTTTGTATACATACATCTTGATGCTGCTGAACTCCTACTCTGTTCATCTGATTTAAGGAAAATCAGTCAGGACTCAAGGTAATTGCTTGCAAGCTACAGAAAAAGTTTATTTTTGGCTTAAGAGCCAAGGAAGAGGAACCAGAGTGTCCCCTGTCCTTGCCAGGTGCCAAAAGAGGGCAGCCCATATTTAAACCCTTCTCTCATACATATGGAAATCATTCCATGAATATTCATCTTTTCAACATTATGTCATTTGCCATGAGTTTTTCAACCAATTGGCTTCAATGTTGTTAATTCTTTTGCCCTTGTTTTGGCTAACTCTCACTTTTGTTTACCTTCAGACACTGCAGGACATCCTTAATATTCAACCTTAACTCTCAGGCCTTCTGAATGATTTTGAAATCTACTAATCCTTCTAAAAATCACTAGAAATTCACTAAATTTTCATTAATTCACTAAAATCCCTAAATCTCTATGCCCTTACCTAACTCACTAAATTTGTAATTTTCTGAATCTCCAAATCACATCCTTGCAAAAGTGTCCTTAACTGCAATTGATTTCTCATTGTTACTGAATTTGGTTTGCTAAGCAGCCAGCAAGTGAAGTTGAAACTAGTTGTCAGGTATTGAATCAGCATTAGAGACACTGATGCAGAAATAACAAGTAAGATGTAAGATGAGTGAAATCAGGGAGCTAAAGAAAAGTGGTAAAATCAACTTTATCTATTATTTTGGATAGACTGCATATATTGTACTTTGTCAATAACATGAGCATTCACAACATACAGTAAATGTGCAAAGTACTTTGNTGTGGGTCCCTTCCAACTCATAATATTCTGTGATTTCTGTGATTCTATGATATAGACACATTCCTTAAAAAGACTCATGCTCCAAACAGTTTGATATTCAAGGAGATAATATTTCCTGGAAAATGGAGTATAGAGATGGTGTGAATCTAAACAACTGAGGAATTGGTCCCAAGATTTTAGGAGGTTTGCAACTGCTTGCTTTATATATGTGTGCCTGGATTTAACTTACAGCTTTGATATTTTATTTTGCCCACTGCATGCTTAATTAAAAAAACAAAAGTAAGAAAAGAGGTATAAACAGAGGATTCTAAGTCTTCATGGTGCTCTTGTCCTCATCTGAGAAAAAAGGTACAGCAGTGCGAGGCAACAGGTGTGATCATTGCACCTCAGATTTAGTATAAATAAAGGTGTAAGGTCAAACTTGTTACAATAAAAAAATTAACTTCTTCCATTATTTTACATTGATCCTCCTTTCTAAAAAACCATGCTTTTGTGGAGGGATAAACAACCTGTGTTTACACAAAAACTCCTCAGAATTTCTCTGTCTCAGGGAGTGATTTATTCATAATGGCTCTGAGTATTTCTGTTTTGCCATTCAAAGAAGTTCTCCATTGGATGGTTTAACCTCTCTCTCCATGAAACATTGCCTAGTATCATATGTACCTGTTAAACTAACTCCTCGGCACAAGGTTTATGTCCAACAATACCTGTATTTTCTCCCAGCACCCTACTTTGGAATGTTCTACACGTCCTTACAGTTTAGTAACTATATTTCCGTAGTAAAAGTTTTTATTTTCCTCTAGCAGAAGTGCTATGACATATTCCTTTGTGGTGTAAGATTAGAGGGGCTCTAATCCAGGACAGTGATAATGATGCAGCCTAAATTTATCCAAATATCATTTTAGGTAGCAATTCTTGCATGGGTTTTATGCCCAATCTAAATGCAGCGTAGAAGGCGTACATGGAAGGACTTCTACTAGAGTTAATGCAGGCTTATTAATCTCATCCCTGAAAGTTTTTTTGCTTTCTTCCCTTTCACATTTCTCTCTCATCAAAAGGGATATACAGTCATGCTTATTAAAATATAACAAGAAAGCTTTGATGGAAAGGAAGTGAGGAACATTCACCTACTACATTTGGCCCTCTTCCACTTCATGCCCCTCAGATTCTGGCTTCCCATCTTAGTGGTGTGATTTTTCAGCGATTAAGGCGGCCCATTTCACAACTGCACATGTGTGACCTGACATGTATGAATATTCAAACCAGGCAGTCATGAATATGTAAATTCCTCCCCTGTGGCTGGCCATGCCACACCGCAGCTCAGCTCGGCTCGAGGCAGCCGGCCCACGCTGCGACTTGTTTTAGCTCGGCTCAGGGCAGCTGGTCCGCGTTGTGCCACAGCTCTGCTCAGCTTGGCTCGGGGCGCCTGTCCCACGCCGTGCCATGGCTCAATTCAGCTTGGCTCAGCTCGGGGTGGCCAGCCTGCACCGCATCCCAGCTTGGTTAGGCTTGGGCCAACCGCCTGCTCCGCAGCAGTGCAGCAGAGTCGTGCCGAGCGCACGTCACTCCTGCAGCGGCTCAGCTCTGAGCGAGGAGGCTGAGTGCAGTTATAAAAGATTTGCACACTCTCAGGTTAGATGTGGTGTCTGGGACTTTCTCAGGGAAGACTTGGTGTCTGAGACCAGACACCATGTCTATCCCAAGTATGAAGAGACCAAGTCTATCCACCTGGAGACACACTGGGACAGTGGCGCGGGCAGCTCCCCACATCAGAAAAGGGTTTTTTTCCTGGCGTGGGGTGGCCGTGGGCACCAGGAATCACCGACATGAACACCAACGCACAGCAGGGCAGTGCTGAAACAGTGCCGGAGCGCTGGGGGGCTGTGTGAGGGTACAGGGCTAATTTCTATATTGATAAGCTGCCAGTCAATGTGGACTGAGGGCTTTGTGGATGAGGGTCAAGACCCACTGTACCGTGGTACAGGACAGCCAATTGTATTTTTTTAAAAAACCAAAAATTTTCAGATTAAAGCTTAGGAGAAGAGGAAAAAAGGAATAAAAATTTTCAAAGAGAAAAAGAAAACTGAACTGATATTTTGGGGAAGAAAGTTATCAGGATACATACATTCACAGGGAAAATTCACCCCTCACATAGACAATTTTCTAGGAATATAAAGTCAATTTACTATTTTGCAGGACCTATTTTCTCCCCACCTGTTTAAAACAAAAAATATTTCCTACTAATATTTTGCAAACAACTTATCTTTAGAACAGGTTAGGTAAGGCTGTTGGTCTCAGTATATTGTTTTCAATAATTTATCTTTTCTCTTCTGCAATCAGAGTGCTTTTTCTGATATGACAAGTGTGGACATAGCCTTGGCTCTCCAACCCCACAGATTGAGTGTAAGTGACTCAATCCCTGAGAAGTGCCTTTTGAACTGCACTGAGATCTATGATTAAGTTTTTTTGTTAAGATAGAGCTCATAAAACACCAGTGTATGTGTAGGCTTCAGAAACACTTTATTTTTAAAGGGACAATTTCAAAAGCATGCTATGTTTTGATGCATATTGTCTTTTCTCCCCCACTTTTTTTCTTCCCCCTGAATAATCCAAAACAACACCACAGTAAGGAAAATGCATAGAAGAATGCTGCACAGTCCTTATTCTGCATTGCATAGGTAGACTAAAGTCCCAGGCTTGCAAACAAACCAAATTTTGCTTGTATATGGCTGCAGAAAATATTTAGTCTAGCCTCATTTGATTGAAAATCTAATTTAGATTCTAATTGCTCTCCAATCAATTAGTGAGATAAGAGAAATGTAAAAGGTTTAAAGAAAAACTTCTTTTCTTGGTTTTCTCAAAGCAACACTCATGTGGATCACATTATTTACTGAGATTTCTCATCTTTACACCATTGTGCATGAAATACTTTCAATGGTCACTGTTTATCCAGTTCCATTTGAACAAGAGCTACATTAATATATAATAACAAATGATTTGGTCTAATAATAATCAGAAAACTTCTGATTCAGGAAACGAGTTCAATAAATTAAGTTCTTCATAGTTCCAAACTTTAAAATAGCTTGCATTTGACTTCCAAGAAAAGTTAATTTGAGAAAATGGTTTTCCCCTTCAATTCAAAGGGCTGCCACACCAACAAACAAGTTCTTCGGACACTGAATTTTCAAAAGCTGAACTTTACCTGAGAAGCACACATTTTTTCCCAATCTTCTTTCAACATGGAATAGTTCTTGTAGGAGAAAAAAAACACCAAGCAACATGTCAATGCTTTTTGAGATTTTTTGTGGATGGACTTTCTTATTTTGTGTGTTTTTATACCAGTAAGATATTTCATCCTCAAAAATGCATGTATTCCCCTTGGGTTGGTCATTTGAAATGGAAATTCAATAGAGAAAATTAACCTAAATTACTTCATTGTAAAAACTTAACTTTATGATTGCTTGGATCTTCTCAAAACTTCCTCTTGCCTTGACCTTTATGTATAGAAGATAAATCACAGTGATAAATAAATTCGTTAAACCCCCCCCAAACAGACTAGTTTTTATGAGAACCACTGATCTCTACGGAAGAGATTGAAAATTGCTGAGTTGTGCTACGCAGTTCTTAAATCTGTCATAACTGAAGGCTGATCTCCTTTGGATTAATATGTAAGGGTTGTTTCTTTTGAAAAGTATTCCAATCTATCTCTACTGAAACAAAGTTCTTTTTGTCTTCTCAGAGTGGGTTTCAAGTACTCCTTTGACTGAATTGGCTGAAGAGTGCACTTCCTTTTTACCCTGTTGTTAGGCCATTTCCATACAACATTGATTTTTATTAATTTACAGATTCACAGGTTATTCCGAATTAGAAGGGACCCACAGGATCATCTACTCCAACTCTCCACCAACTAGACCATGTCACTGAGCTGCTCATCAAGTCTTCCCTTGAACACCTCCAGGGATGGCGACTCCAACACCTCCCTGGGCAGACCATTTCAATGAGCGATCACTCTCTCTGTGAAAAACCGCTTCCTAACATTCAGTCTAAACCTCCCCTGGTATAGCTCAAGGCCATGTCCTCTTGCTCTGGTGTCTTCAGCCTGAGAGAAGAGATCCACACCCACCTGGCGGCAACCTCCCCTCAGGTAGTTGTAAACAGCAACGAGGTCGCCTCTGAGCCTCCTCTTCTCCAGGTTGAACAACCCCAGTTCCCGTAGCCACTCCCCATAGGGCCTGTCCTCCGTTCCTTTCACCATCCTTGTCGCCCTTCTCTGGACCCTCTCAAGCAGCTCAACATCATTCTTAAACCGGGGAGCCCAGAACTGGACACAGTACTCAAGATGTTGTCTGACCAGCGCAGAGTACAGGGGGAGGATAACTTCCTTAGTCCAACTGACCACACTGTTCCTAATACAGGCCAGGATGCCACTGGCCTTCTTAGCCACCTGGGCACACTGCTCACTCATACTGAGTTTCCTGTCAATCCATTCACTGTTTAATGATCACACAGTTGAAAAAATAATCAGGTGAGAGATCAGCCTTGGCTGTTCATTTAGTCATGTTGGGACATTTGCCAGCTCCTGTGAGTCCTCTGCATCCACTTCTATTCTGGTACTTAACATTTCCTGTCCTTGCTTGTCTTGGGAAATAAGATTGCCCAGTGACTCTGACTGTTATATCAGAGGCATTTATTCCTAGAATGCATACATGTGAAAATGCCTGAGAACTTATTGATTTTTTGTGCTGAATTCTCAAAATATGAACATTTTGTACTTGTCCTGAGAGTTTAGCAGATAATAAAGTAGAGACATCTAAGGTTGAGATTACTGATCACTCTGCCAAACACTTTGCTGAAATGATTTAGAGAAAGCATATGATCCTCAACCAGAAAGACTTCAAACCACAAATGACTAGACACTCCTGACGACTCAATATTGTGAAGCTAAATAAAATAAATGTTCAGAAATCAATGACTTTGTCGTGCACAGAATCTGTGGCAATAAACAAGCTCTAAAACTGAAATAAGGGCAAACTAAGAGCCAGTCACCTATCAATAGAATTCTGTTGTCAAATAAAGTTAGAATAAGTTAAGAAAGAAAAAACCCTGAGGGGTCTCCAAAACCTGCTCTAGATTTTTTTTTTTCTGGTCTTAGAGGAGAAAGGGCTACAGTCTGCACTTTTGAGCTCAGAAAGAAGGGGCATCTGCAACAGCTGAAGATGATAGAAAACTTCATTTTTTCTTTAATCAAGAAATAATATAAAAATTGTCAACATGATTTAATGAAAAACTCCTGGCAAGATAAGTCTCACACTCCAGTAACCTCAACATTCAACAAATGTTTGCAAAATGTAATTTTTCTGCCTTCAACAAACATGAGGTTGGTGACATCTGAGTAACTGATGAGATAGTTTGCAGATGCACAATATTGCCATGTGGGTATGATTGCATAAACACTACATTTGTTTTGCTTCCACTGAATGTTGAATGATGGATGGTTACAAAGGTAAAGGATGTCTAGTTTTCCAAGAAACTGAAAGCTGAGTAGGCCATTAGTGTTTCATTGGTTATGTGTAATCAGTCCCAGCATATTTCTGAGGCACATTAAAAATTAGAAAACTGCTAAGCCTTTTGTTATGCTGACAGAGATGCAATTTATTCCAGGACAATTCCAGCTTTCACAGGCTTTTTGAGGCTGATTGCTTGTCCTTAATTGTAGATAAAAGATATCCCTTCTTCAGCTCTTATGTCACAGTAGTAACTATGTGTGGTCCTGTTAAACCCTATTTCTAAAAGAAGCAAGACAGAGAGCAAATAAATCATGAGTGTCTCTGTAGTTCGCTTTCACCAAACATTACCTCAGGCACCCAGGATAGTCAAGCATATAGCTAATAATAGAACTGATCCTGACCTTCCAACTCTAAACTGCAAGAGCCTGCTTGCTAAGCTAAAAGAATATCACCTTTGAAGGAAAGCAGGGAATGAGGAATGCAGGAACATTTTTACAAGTGAAGAATGTCTCCTATATCCAGTTTTTGGTGACTTTCCTCTCAGAATTCTGCAGCTCTGAACTTGAACAAGAATTAGTTCTATATTTTCAATAGAAGAATTTAATTTGACCTAGTTGACTTACAATGAGTAAGGAAAAACTTGAGATAGAACTGGAATTCAGCCAAGAAATAATGTGAAAATTAATGAGTGGCAGGATCCGCTGTTGTAAGAACAGTGATTGGGATGAAAGCAACTTCACCAAGAAACTATATGGGACTGGAAAGTAAAAGAGAAAGGGAAACCATCATCTTAGGTTAGCAACGCTGTGGTATGGCAGTATAGAGTTAGAAAAAAATTAGTAAGAGCAAAGGGTTGACAAAAGACTAAATATTTTTGCCTCCCCTCCTTGCCTGTAACAGATCATAATTAGCTATTTTTTCTTATAATGTAAGCCTAAAATCTAGAGTTGGCCACCATTTTCTCTCTTTGAGGCCACTCACCTGGATGTCCTATGTCAAATAACATATTATAATTAAAAGCTTCCTCTATAGGTATCACTGAGGCATGCTCTCTCTTTAGCAACTGCAAGCAACTTACAGCTTCCTAGCTTGCATCTTCTTTCTAGTTCTGTCCTCAAAATTGCATTTTCTCACAGACACAGAGGTCACTGTTAATCAGAGAGAAATAATTATCATGTCCTTGTTGGCTGAGAGCTAAATTAAGCATGCTTGTGTCATGTCTGTTTTACATTGTTGTTCCCTGGGGAGGAGACATACTGTTTCTTAATGTTTTTAAAGCTCTACATGAATTTATGGTGCAGTACTAATTATGGTCAATCAGTGTATCCTCTTAATTTGGAGACATTGATTGCATAATACTACTGACTCATGATGATAAGCAATGAATCATAACATTAATTGATTGGCTGTCTGAGCCATCTCTGGAAACCATAGATACTTAAAAATCCTTCAAATGTGACAGTAAAACAAATTCTTGGAGACGCTAAACCTCCCCTAGTCACCCATGGAGTCTCTGAAGCGCTCCCTGATTTTGTGTTCTCTTAGTGTTAACTTGTTATCTATGTCTGTCATTTCCTTGTTGCTGCCATGGCAAAGTCCTAGCTGGGCTCACATTCATTCTCTCAGGAAAGCTTACCACAGAATCACAGAATATTCTGAGTTGGAAGGGACCCACAAGGACCATCGAGTCCAACTCCTAAGTGAATGCTCCTACAGGGATTGAACCCATAACCTTGGTGCTATGAGCACCATGTTTTATCTATCTGAGCTAATCTCAGCTAATGTAGTTTTTATTTTTTTTTAATAACCTAACTCCCCATCCCATCATGCCGTTATCTAGACCATGTCAATGAGTTCCTCATCCAGTCTTCTCTTAAACATCTCCAAGGATAGCGACTCCACCACCTCCCTGGGCAGACCACTCCATTGAGAAATCACCCTCTCTGTGAGAAAGCTCTTCCTAACATCCAGTCTAAACCTCTGCTGGTTGAGGATGAGGATGACTGCATGAGGAACTCATTGACATGGTCTAGATAATGGGGTCATGGGATGGGGAGTTGGTTATATGAAAAAAATTAAAGATGATGACATGACCCTGAGATTAGCTCAGATAGACAAAACATGGTGCTCATGGCACCAGAGTTATGGGTTCGATCCCTGTATTGGCATTCACTTAGGAGTTGGACTTGATGATCCTTGTGGGTCCCTTCCAATATTCTGTGATTCTCTCATTCTTTGAATGAAATCATGCAGAAGGTGAGAGAGTGCCCCCTGGCCTGTTTTCTGGTGTTTCTATTACACCTTCTGCACGTGTCTAACTTCAAGGCTGTATCCTCTCCTGTCCCTCTATGGGCTCTTTCTATCTCTCCCCCAGCAGGGGCCCCACATCATGTTTGTGAGAAAGTGTTAGCTCTGCACAGGAATCCTACTTCTTAAAACAGGAAGAGAATAAACATCTGTAGGTGTAATAAATGGATTTTTTCTACATTGATCTTTTCCCAGGTGTAGTTTTTCTAGCAATGAAATCTTCCTTGAGTGAAAACTCTGTATCTTCCTAGAATAAATCTTCTGCATTTAAATTTTCTGTCTCTACGGAGGCTACACTTTTCAGCCCTGCTATTGAGGTAGAGGCAGAACTTAAAACTACTGAGAAATGAGAGTCAAAAAGTACAGTGCTCATCATTGATAAAATCAGCCTGCTATTTTATTTTCGCTGTGACAGTCTACAATAGAACAAGCTTTGTTTTCAGGGACATGAAATAGTATTTTACTGGAGAAGAGACACAGTGTTGAAGAAACCCTCATGCCTCAGTTCTGCAATTATAGAAAAGAATTATTTTTTTTGTGTTACTTGCAATCATCTATTTTAGTTGAAATTGTAGTTGCAACTGAAATTTATAGAGATGTATAAACTTCAATGATAATTTTTTTGAAAACTGTGTATGAACCAGTAGTGTGGAAATACTAGATTCAGAGCAAATAACATTGTAAGGAAGAAATCAATCAAGAAATGTAAAGATCAAACCACTAACCAACTAAAAAACAGAAAAAAAGCCCAACCAACAAGTAGTTGTTAAGATGTGAGTTTGGTTCAGCTAACATGAAAAGCAGTAAAAATAGCAATATGGATGTGGAAGAGGAAATTTATGAACTCAGACTTTCACCAGACATCTGAGTAAGTTGTCACAATTTCACCAGTATCTTAACACTCACCTTCACATATCCATGACAGAGTCACAAGGGACTACTTTTCTAACTGCCATTTATAATGTTGTGCTCCAAGGCAACTACCAGCACTGTGGCTTACAAGAAATGTGTAAGAAAAACAAATGCAAATATTGTGCCTTGTGTTCCTAATAATCTCCTGTTAATGTGGACCTGGAGTGCATTGTGTAGGGGTTGTCATGGGTGAGCTGAAAATGGCTGCCTGGCCTTGCTGGTCTTGAGACTGCAGACTGCAGGACCCAGATGTGGTGCCTAAACAACTGTGAATCACACAATCACAGGCAGGGTCTAAGTTAAAAGATTTACAGAAAGTTTGTTGCTCTTTTGCAACACACTGAAGAATGTGAGGAAGTGTGAAGGTGTAAATTAAAGAAGTCTCCTATATTAACCTGCACCTCTGCCAAGTAAAATGAGCCAACTTTATACTCCTTCACACTCACTTAGGCTCAATCACACCCACTTACCACTGTTCAACTCGCAGTTTCTTGACCAATGTAATAAATACATGATGTACCCCATGACAGAACAAAATAGTTTCCTCAAAGGAGCAGTCAGAATCAACCAAATCCAGAAGCTGTACATACTTGCATATAACCTACTAATATGTGTTTTCTGCCTAGAATAAAAGTTGTGTTGTAAGAACACCCTGGCCAACACTTTCTAAAGCTCCTGTGCAGTCATGCTGTGCTGGCTGAGGTGAGCTGAGTTAATTTTTCTCTCCAGTCAGGACTGCCATCATGATACATTGTGTGTGTGAGGGAGATAGGGCCTGATGCTGGATTGAGACCAGGTCCTATTCATTTTATACTGCCAGTGACCAGAGGAGATATGTATACAGTCGTTTCTAGAGATATTTCTTTTGTTCATAGGAAAGCAAAGCAAATCTAACCAGGTAATTGCATCAGGCAGTGAGGGGCTTTCTTCCTTCATAGAGAAAACAACCCCAGTGGGTTATGTTCATCCTTTAGCTTGATGATAACCAGCTTGACCTCAACAGTTTGTTATAAAGAACATGAATCTTTCTATTCTAAAATGAGCAACATAGGAAAGAAGGAGAGTAGAGTTTATGTTATCATTTTTATTGATGCTACGTAGATTTTTTGTTTGTTAATTATCTTTGTATCCAGATGCACACATGAAGGACAAACCATTGTATTTTCTTTGTCAGGAAACAGGAACTAGTTTGTAAAAGAAGCCTAGTGAAGAAATTACGGCATTTGTGCCCATACCCAATCTGATCTTGAGGCTGAGAACACTATGCTTGGTTTATAAGTCTGTTCCAGCTCCTCAGGGTGCGGATAACGGAACTTTAATCAGCTTGTGTGTGATTTGGTCTCAAAGGTCTTTCTCAGTGCTTTCATCTTATACTTCTGAGGCACTTTGAAACTTCATGTGGTGCCAATCCTTATTTCCAGGAAAAGAATCAGAGCATTTCTGGGGAGGTGTCTGTAATATACTGCAATAAACAAAAGCATAAGGTGCATGAACTACTTCAGGAAAGATTAATTAGTTAATAGGATATTCCTAGAAAAGTTCATATGTATTTCATTCCTTTGCCTTTCATGTGTATGTAGATGACACTACAGACTACTTCCACTTTCTCTTTCTCTTCCTGTCCATTATTGTCTTGAAACAGTGCACTTGTGCAAAAAGACTGTGATGGCATTTCAGAAAAATTAGTGAGAAACTTTGAGGAATAACTTTCAAATGTAGTACCCCATCCCTTAGCTGTAATTGCATAGTTCAAGTGAATTACTTCAGGCTGATGCTGACAGTGAAAAAGCAAAATTCACTTCAGAAAGAAGACAGTGGGTGGCACCCCAGTCCAATAGGAATTTCTCTGAGGAAATTGTGTTTGACAGGCTCTTTCCTGCACCTCACAGGCCTATGCAAATGAAGTAGTTGTCCTGTTTCCAGGACAGCAATATTGAAATTGGAGGCAATACCAGACATCTACATTTCCCACTTCACAAGAAGAACACAATTGAAAACAATGGAGCAGAGTAGATGTCAAATAGGTTGAATGACTCCCTCTGAAACACAATAACGTATGCATATATTGTTGTTTGCCACACCTTACTGTAGGCATCCCTGTCTTTCCAGACACAAATGGAATGGAGTAAGGACTAATACAACAGAGGTAAATGGGTAAGAACTAACACCTTCACCTGATTACCTCTGTTCTTTGACCATTTCTTGGCTAAGCAACAGCAGCAAAAAGGAGAGTCGTGGTTTTAATAGCTTAAAAGCAATTAATAAAGCCCTGTATAAGCATAAACCACATTTTTCATGAAGACTAAAAAAAAAGACGCTGACCTTTACCCCAGTTTGCATTGCAGATTTGTCATTAAAATGTTATTTTAAACACCATGTTGAGAGGTGTCCTGGTTTAGGTTTTTGCTCCTCTGACAGCCAGGGGGTTAACAGCTCAGCTCTTGTCTGGGCCTCAGTTGCTGCCAGTGATTCAAGGTTAGAGAGATAAGGATGCCTCTGTGAATAAACATATTTGGGAGAGAAGAAAAAAAAATTCTTAGTAGCAAGATGTAGAGTGCCGGAGCAGGGCCTGTGTGGAGAGGCTGAAAGTTCTGAAGGTCCCCCAGGCCTACTAGAGAAGGGGTAAGAATGTTCTTCCAGGCATCCCACTGCTGCTCGTGGAACGGACGGACCATGGTGTAAGCCTATGGAATAGAGAGAGAGGACCCAGTGATGCAGGATCCACCTGAGGCCGCGAATGAAGATGGAGAATCATGCTGCAACAGCTGCAGATGTTTGGGAGTCCAGAACATGGAGCCTGGA
>WEKX01018007.1:61101-72846 GCA_013390025.1 Pitta sordida | reverse complement strand
CATGATAACATCCAAAGGACAAACACTTGTTCCTGCTTCATTCAGAAACAACAGCTCAGTCACTGTCCAAGTCCAGTAAATCAATGGATTAACAGGACTGCCAAAAATTCATCATGATTATTAAGAATGTCTTTCAGAGAGATCCTTAAACGGTGGCACCCAGTATCTGGGGCATGTGCAGGGGCGAGCGATCGTGTGGGTGGCAGTGCCAGCAAAGCATCCTGTCGCATGGTGACCAGATAGGCCGACATCACAGGACCAGGCTGCCGTACCTCCGCCCAGGCACTAGATGGCAGAGGTGAGTCACCGAGGCACAAGGGCTCTGCCATGTCAGAAGATGGCGACCATGGTGCAGCAGAATGCAACACGTCTGCCCAGCCACAAGGTGGCGACGACGGAGCACACGGTAGAAGGTAGGACGGTTCCGAGTCGATGGTGTGGGGAGGGCGGGACCACTCCGTACCAACATGACGGGGCTGTCGACCATCCAGACCTGCTGGATCGGGGCAAACAGACTGCTGCGCACTTGGCATACCGCCAAACGTCGGCCGCATGGTCGTGGGGGGGTGTCAAGGGGCCAGTATGAGATGGAACCCTGCAGTGGCAGGTCCACGGGTCCTGGGAGAAGTTCCGCACCTAAATCTGGCAATTTGGGAGACATGGGGCTTTTAAGCTGTGAATCTGGTAACTCAGGCTCCCCCAGGGGCATCACACCATCTGGGCTTATGCCAGTGGCAGCCAGTCCGATTAAATCATCAGTGTCCATACTGTCCTCTCGTTGTGAGCGCAAAGTGTTTCGATCTGTGTCCCGAGCTGCGTCTGGACCTGTGTCTGGGAGATCTGTCTCTAAGGGATCTGCATGTGGGAGGTCTGTTTCTGGGGGATCTGTATATGGGNAGAAGTTCCGCACCTAAATCTGGCAATTTGGGAGACATGGGGCTTTTAAGCTGTGAATCTGGTAACTCAGGCTCCCCCAGGGGCATCACACCATCTGGGCTTATGCCAGTGGCAGCCAGTCCGATTAAATCATCAGTGTCCATACTGTCCTCTCGTTGTGAGCGCAAAGTGTTTCGATCTGTGTCCCGAGCTGCGTCTGGACCTGTGTCTGGGAGATCTGTCTCTAAGGGATCTGCATGTGGGAGGTCTGTTTCTGGGGGATCTGTATATGGGAGATCTGTTTCTAGGGGATCTGTGTGTGGGAGCTCGGGCGGCTGGGAATTTGCATCTAAGGCAGAGTGCATGTCGTCGGAGCGGCGTGACTGTCGTGAGTGTAGCACAGCGTGAATTAGACGTCACGTAATAAGCAAATCGGGGCTGAGAGTGTAGTCCTCTGCCTGTGCTGCCTGAAGCTGTGCATCAATTTTTTCCCAGTGTTTTAATTCATAGGACCCCGTAATGGAATACCACGGGCAGTTACTATTGATCCACAGCAGCAGCAGCATAACTTTATGAGGAGAGGTGCAGCAGCCTTGCTCCTTGAGGAGACACATTAGCGTCTCGAGGTGAAGCCATTGATATTTGCTCACTGCCTGACCCATCGTACCCAGCCGTTCCCCTAGACCCGAGGTCACGTTATACTTGCTGGACCGGGGTGGGTATGCGGCGGAGCTGAAGTCAGAGATCGATCGTAGGGCTGGGTTGGCAGGTCTTCACTCAGAGTCCAGACAAAAATTCGTAACCCTGTTCAGGGGCACCATTTGTAGAGCGGTGCCAAGAGACGTGGCNTATGAGGTCTGTTGCAAGAGAAGCAGGGGTGGGGGAAGAAGGTTGGCTTTAAAATGATGCTTCCCGCATTAAGCTCTGATCTTGTTAGTTAATATATGAATCCTTTATATTCTTCATTTGTAGTTTGCCTTGCTTTTCCTGTTTTTCCAGTTTTTCCTCCAGGAGAGGGTGAATCTCTGGCATCCAGCCAGGGTCAAACCACGACAAGAAGTGAAATGGTACAAAGGTTACACACCCTTTCTGAAGATTGCAGTGAGTCAGTAATGACTTGTTCCTGTTCTTATCTACCTGAGTGTTCTTAATATTATTAAAATGATCTTGACTGTAAGAGGTATAAAAAGGAAGGAAAAATTGGAAAACACAATTACAATAAAGAAAAAAGGAAAATATCTTAGGTAACTAAGATGTTTAGTTGAATTATTTGTAAATGGACAAATTTGTAAATATTAAAAAATCCTTCTATATAGGGGAAATTTTGATACTTGTTTTTCTTAATAAAAAGCTTTTACAGTGTCCTCTCTAGGTCAATTTTTGTGCACTGTAATACTTTATAAAAGTATTCCTAATGGGTATTTCAGGAGAGGAGAAAGTGAGGAGGATGTGGGTAGATTGATGATGAGGTGAGATAAAAAAAAAAAAAAGGTAAATCTTAAAAATGTCTGCCTTCAGGGTGGTCATAAATTGAACACAAATATAGCAAATTGTGATTAAAAAATCTGTACAGAATAGATTTAATTTGACCATAGGAACTAGAAATACTTATATAAGCAGAAAATAAACCAAGGTCAAGAAAACTCATCCACAACTCTTTTATGTGTTGCTTACTTCTGTTGATTTAGCTGGAGAGTTCTTTCAACCAACATGTGTGTTTTGCAAATGCCACTTGGGTACTTTAAATGAAAAGGAGAAGAAGCAGGACTTGAGGACCACTTCATTTTTCATATTCTCAGCCTGTTCAGAGACCCATGAACCTCTCTGAGAAGTGCTCTTGAGAAGCACATGTGCGGCTCAGGCAGATGTCTATTTTTGAGCCCCGAGGAGCACTGAGATTCATCTTACTTTCACTAAGATAATTTTTGTGAATTTTTGGGTTTGGCTTTGTGTGTGTGTGTTTGTTCATTTGTTAGTTTTGTCAGGTTTTGGTTTGTTTGGTTTGAAAACTAAGCTGTATCTGGAGCTGTTTGGTGCTTATAGACACTGATCTAAATGTTTTGTCTGCCTTACTTTTCATTTCCACTCACTTCTGCATGTTTGCATTTTTCATGGAACTGAACTATCTAAATACAGGCATGGCAAGAACTAACGGAAAGTTTAAGGCACTGAAAACTGCATCATGGTTTTCAGGAGATTTCCATTTCAGTGGAAAAGATAGAGTAACACTGGGGAACTGATTATGTGTTTATAGATGCCTTATCCATAACAATATTGTTATGTTTCTAACTATTGATATGTAACATAACCAAAACTGTTTAATTGTTAAGTCTTGTTTATTTCTTTGGAAAATAGAATATATCCCATTAATTTTGCTCAGTTACCTGGTCTTATATTTGAAGGAAAATTTTTTAGGTGGCCAAGGAATGTGAGCATTTTGAAAAAAAACCACAGAAATTTAAATCAAGACACAAGATTTAACAATTTTGTTTCTGACTTCTAAATAAATGTTAATAGGGACTAAACATGAAATTCATAAGTTGGTACAGTTTTTTTCAGTATTTTCATTTTTTTTAATGACTTCTATATGGAGGGTCCTGCAGGTCCTTATAAAAAAAAATCTCTATTCCAGTATCACAGCTCCCCTTACAAAACAAGTGTTGTGACCCAGCAAATGTTCANACTGGGGAGCCCAGAACTGCACACAGTACTCAAGATGTGGTATGACCAGTGCTGAGTACAGGGGAAGGATAACTTCCCTAGTCCGACAGACCATCAGGATGTCATTCAGCTTTAGATATTTTAATGAATATGTAAGGATTTTTGTAAGTACTGGATCCCCAAAGTTTACCTTGAACATGATAACTACTTCTGGAGCAAGTGATACACCTTTATTATCTGTGAAGCCAATGTAACAGATTTTTTCAGTACAGTCAAGCCTCTTCCACTTCGCATCCCCCTTATTGCAGCTTCACATCTTGTGGCGTGATATTTCAGTGATTAAGGAGGTCCATTTCACCTGTGTGACCTGACAGGTATGAATATTCAAATTGGGCAGTCATGAATATTCAAAACAACTTGCACAGCCACCATGGCAGTTCCACTCCCGGCAGAGAGGGTGCAGAGGTGGCTCTGCTCCCAGCACAGCTGCGGCGGCAGCTGGGCGCCTGCCCCACTCCAAGTGAGGAGGCTTCATGCAGTTATGGAAGATTCACACACTCTCAGGTTAGATGTGGTGTCCAAGACTTTCTTGAATGACTCTCCGGGAGACATACTTCTCTTCCCCGAGTATAGAGAGATCACATCTACCCATCCGGAGAGACACCGGGGCAGCTCCTCGCACCACTGTCCCTGGCCAAGCGGAAAAGGGGTTTTTCCTAGTGTGGGGTGGCTGTGGCCGCCGGGAAGCCCTGACACAAAGAGGAATACACAGCAATGCAGGGTGGAAACAGTGCTGGGGGGGCGGTGTGAGGGTGCAGGGCAAATTTGGATATTGATGAGCTGGCAATCAACATGGATGGAGGGCTTTGCAGGTAGGGGGCAAGACCCGTGGTACCATGGTATAAGAGACCCAACTGTAGTTTTAGATCCTGCATCTTCCTCAACTTAACCAAAACATTTTTGTCTGTAAAAATGTCTTAGTTTTCTACATTTTCATCATGACCTTCTGATACAACTCTTTTTTATGTACAAGAGAAGTGGAGAGATACTGATAATAGTAGTTAACTTCTTCATATGTCAGTTGTCACGAAGAAAGTAGGGTAGAACTAAACACTCCTCCATATTCTTTAGTTATTCTGGACTCCACTAATATTGGTTATATTTTTTCAAGTGTTGAAACTAACTTATATACCCGAGATACTGAAATTAAATTCTATCAGTCATTATACTAAATTATATCTCTATATACTTGGAACTTCCAGAGAAAAATAAAAGATGTGGGCATTTAAAAAAAAAAAAAGCTTTGACAACTTTGCTGTTACAAAGCTTCAACCTGAGCTATTTAATATTGATAACATCTTCACTTAAATGGCATTAGGATCAAGTCATAAGCAAACAGTCAGCCTAAGCATACAGTCATTCTTGTTATGAGTCAGTCTAAAGATCCATCTCACTTGGTATCTTGTAGAGAATGTAAGAATTGGTCAAACATATACCATCTTTAGGCAATATTTACCTTTGTCTTTTCATGAATTAGTAGTTTTTGAACTTTGTTATCTCAACTTCCTTGGCCTGAACAAGTAAGGAATCATTCAGCAAGGAATGGCATCTTTAGTCATCTATAACTTCAAGTATCTATAATTTGACTATTCAGGGAACTGCCTGTATCCTTCATTTTGCTTTGTTGAGATACTGTTCTCTTAATATTATATTAGGAGATAATTCTACTTTCAGAAATCTGTTTTTTTGAACAGTACTTACCTTGAAAACCTGCTCATATGTGTCAGTTGCACAAGTGAAAGATTCATTATATAAAAAATCCCACTTCTACATTCTTGATTGTTTCTTTAAAAAACAATTAATAATTCTGCAATTGATTTCATAATTGATTTATAGTGAAGCATTCAAACTCAGCAGAGAAATCTAGTTAAGAAAAAGCTTTTGTTTATAAATTATTTTAAAATATATAATTATTTTATTCTTGTTCCATAACTCTGTAATTTCCTTGTCCTCACGTGTCTACAGTAATATAATTATATGTCATTTGTAGACTTGACATTTTCTCCTGCTTTTTAATTTGACGTAAAAATAAGATTTACCACTTACTATCTGAAATGGGTGCAGTAAGAATCTTAAGTAAGTATTAAACTTGTAGGAAAGAAAGGTAATAGAGATATGGATTAATTTACCCTATAACATAAATGGAAAATTAGAGTCAGTACTGTTTTCAGAAAAATAGAACAAGGAAAACCTTGATTTAAGAAATTTACCTTTTCTTAGGGAAGGAGTTGAAATAGTGAGAAACAACTCTCTTGATCACACTGAGTTTCTAACTACGTATTTAGTCTCTAACCTGGGAAAGAAAAATACATTTCCATACACATCAAAGAATGGAAATTTTTTGTGTAGCATTACAAAAGAGTAAACTTCAGGTTTCTGACCTGATGGAACTTTATCTCAGAGTTTCATGGTAACAGAGAGAATTGCAGGTTTTGCAGTTACTATCTTTGATTTAATAAATAAACCATCTAGTAAAAAGTAAGAAAGAGACAGAAATCAAGAGGTGAACCCACTTAAGAAGGGAGAAGTAGGATTTTCAACACTGATGAAAAAAAGGAGTAGCAAGCGCAGTAGGAAATAAAGATAAAAGGCTTGATTTGCCAGTTAATTTAAAAAGGTGTATTTGCAAAGAAGTCACATTGTTTTTAAATAATCCACATCCTCACCAGGAAGCGTAAGGGAATTATATCCATCATTTAAATACTGCATTCCAGCTGAGAGTCTGAAAAGGACTTCACAAATAATGGACTAAATTTTCATAGTCTGAAAGGATATGGGTTAAAATCCTGTAAGAAAACCATTTTTGCTTCTTTTCTACAAGTAAAAAAATGAACGAGCCAATCTATGGAAATGTAGCTGAGTGTAGCAAGACCTTTCCAGTGCAAGAAGGCATGACTTGTATTATCCTGCCCATCTCTTATTAAGTGAGGTAAATATTTGCTACAGTTAGAAGAGCTGTCAAAAATGCAAATGAAAATAAGCAGATACTGCCCTGTTTACATTCTATTTTCCTTCCTGCTAGTTTAAAAGAATTCCTATAGCAAAAAGTTACATTTAATCTTTGATATATAATAATAATTAAAACCAATGCAAGATGTTAAATATAAGCTGTTTTTATATGGTTTTGCATTTGGAAACATTTTTTTAATTTCTCCATCATTTTCAGCTTCTGTGATGTTCTATTCAGCATTTGATACCAAACATTTTTGCAATGTATTAAAAATGCTAATTGTCAGAAGAAAGCTGATGTTAAAATCTTCAGTCTTAGAGCAAGCCTAACATGAACCTGGTTCTGTTTGTCAGCACAATCTTTTGTTGTCAGCTGCTTCAAATGCCAGAGTTCTTTTATATACCACTAACATTGCCAGAGCCTCATTTAAACATGTATTAGCAAGGTAATTCTTCAATCATAAACTTGCCACTAAGACATAAAGGGGATGATTACTAAAATTCTGTGCCCTTTTCAGTGCTACCCAAGGGAAACAATATAATGAATATCCTAGGCGCAACATCGACCCTACCCACTTCATAGGAAAGCAAAGTAAAATAAAACAAAATTATTCTAGTAACCAATTCCTCTCCTCGTTCCCCTTTTATTTTACTTTAAACAACTGGCAGAAGTGTTATACCCACAAAGTATCTTTGTTTAGGTGGCTGTAGTTCTGACTAGCTACATCTTTGAGGGGGTAACAAAGTGACACTATAAATAGCATCTAATTTAAGTCGTGGGCAATTTGGATGATGCTGCGAGGAGATCGCTCTTACAAATATCAAAATAATTTGTGACTGTCCCTTCCCACACTCCTGAACAACTAAAGAAGGAGCACAAATAATTATCAGTTCATTGTTTGATTTACTGCAACAGTAATGCAGGCAGCAGAATGTCCTGCTGAGATGTTAAGAAATAATGACTGTTTCAGTATCAAATTTAATAAAATACAAAACAAAAATCAATAAAATGCATCCCATATCTCAAAAATTTAGCTGAATGCATCCTGAAAATCAGCTGAACTCTTCTGCCAAGAAGATAAACTCTTTCACAACAGAGCCATAACTTTTTATCCCGAATTCATAAGAGCCCTCTCTTTGCATTGCTTGCTTTCTTGTACTGCTTTACAATAATACATCTTTCCATTAGGAATATCGGAGTTTAAAAAAAATGCTCAAGATGGCTGCTCTAAAATTATGTGAGATTGGAATAGTTCCTGCACCACAAAATCTTTGAAAGTGTGTATTAACAGCTCTCACACCACTTGGGAAGTCAGGCAGTTACTGTTACTGTCAAGTATTCTGGTAAAAAAAAATCAAGTAACTTGACGATCACCTTCCAGGACTTCTTTGCACAGCACAGGACAAGATATATGTGACATCACATGTAGCTCCCCTAGATTAGTGTCAATCTATGATGAGTTATAGGTTAAAAGTACTCAAAATGAAATCTATGACTTTTTTCTTTTTTTTTTTTTTTTCCCTGAGAGAAAGCTGCAGCTGACTTCACTCTGAATCTACAGGACAAACTACTCAGGTCATATTCAACTATAGTGGATAACATCTTACGCTTTTAAGTGTTTCTCCTAACTTCTATATGATAAAACACATACAACATGAAATGGGTAAATGTTGTAGAATCTGATTAGCTCATTTTCTTGAGCTAATTTTTTGAACATAATTCTAAGATAAAATAACAATAATAGGAATGAAATAATAACAATAACAATAACAATAAGAATAATAGGATTTTCGGATAGTTTGGATTAGATCCAGATTTAGAAAGCTCTCAGTTTTGGTCAGAAATCCACCTACCTCCTATGCAGTATGCAGACTACCTTTTATACCATTTTCCCACTCCTTTGCAGGACCATGCATGATGGTGTATGATACACATAAAAATAATCTATTAAATCACCCAGCCACCAATGACAAAGTAATTAATTAGGGTCTTTCAGCAAAATATCCTTAACTTTGCGAAAATTTTATCTGAGCTCAGAATTTTCACTCTGTCGTTTGGAAATCTGTCACTGAATTGTGCGCAACACCCAGAATTACATCCTCCTTTTTTTATTCACTTCTTGGATTATTTCCTGTTCTCTCAATGCAGTAGCAGCTGGAGCCACTCCTGGCGGCTGCACCCTGCACTTCACACAGCTGCCTCCGTGGCTTTTATTAATGTTTTCCATTTCTCATCCTGTTTTCTCACTGATGACTCTGGCAAAAGAGACACTCTCTCTATTGTAGTAAAAAGTAATGGTCCTAAATACCCACCTCAAAATAGCTGAGGGGCTTTTTGCCTCTGATGAAGGAAAGTAAAATCAGTATCTATTGCAGCATGTTTGTATGCCCCAGAAGAGGCTGTATGTTAGAAGGCACCAACAGAGCTTTATTCCTGCTGTTATTTTTCAGGAGTCCATCACATTAATAGGAATTCCCCTGCTCAGTGGTACTTTGACAGAAATCTGGTTGCAGGGCCACTGCCTTCCTCCAGGTGTCACTGCCCTCTCTCTGCTGTCCTCTGTCTCTGGACAGCAGGAACTGATTAAGCCATCAATAAATCCAAATCAGGTTGGAGTGTGCAGAATCTAATAGCTGATTTCATTACATTGAAGTGACAAGGCGTGGGCTCTCTGGTTTGAGAAATGGGATCGATTTCACCAAGGGAATCAAACCCAAATGCAATATTAATCAATAATCCTAGAAAAATAACTGTGAGTCCATAAACTTGATTTTTAATTCTGAGGAACATTTTGTCTTTAGCTGGTATTTTGAACTGGGTTTTTTCCTTGCAAGTAGTGCATTTGAGGAAGACTTACTTTGAGTCTGCAATTATTCCCTTGGAGGCAGAAGTTTGTAAATGAAGGGATTATAGACACAAACAAAGCCATTCATAATTAGTCTTTCTCTCTTTCAAGGCAGTAATAATGACTAATGGAAACCATTTATTGAATCCATTTAGTTAATGGAATCATATTTTGGTTTAGTTTTTTAACATTTTTAAAATTTATGTCCACTGAACCAATCTGTCAGGCAACAGGTGTCATGTCAAAAAATTTTGGAGTGTTTTTATTTGAGATGAGATGGAATAATTGGAGAGGCTTTGTCCTCTTCAGAGTGAACACATATTATATTCAAATGGTTCTGTATAGTATTTGTGTAAATACACAGAATCACAGAATCACAGAATATTATGAGTTGGAAGGGACCCACAAGGATCATCTAGTCCAACTCACCATTTAACACCCGTACAGAGACTGAACGCACATCCCAGAGCGGTAACACAAACCTAGTTCCCTCACAGTCTAGCAGGCCACTCCGAGCCGGAAGGGACCCAGGATCATCCAGCCCTACACCCCCCAGCTAGACCATGTCACTAAGCTCCTCATTGAGTCTTCTTTTAAACACCTCCAGGGACGGTGACTCNAGGTAATTGCCTCCATGCTACAGAAAAGTTTATTTTTCGCCTAAGAGCCAAGGAAGAGAGACAGCAGTGTCTTTACCCTTGCCAGGTGCCAAAAGAAGGCCACCCAGATTTGTCACCCATTCTTCATCCCTTGTCTCATACATATGCAAATTGCTCCTTGAATATTCATGTTTACAACATTATGTCATTTGCTATGGATCCTTCAACCAATTGACTCCAATGTTGTTAATTCCTTTCCCCTTGTTTTAGCTAACTTTCACTTTTGTTAACCTTCAGAGGGCACAGAACAACGTCTTTTCACCCTTAATATTCAGCCTTAACTCTCAGGCCCTCTTAATGATTCTAAAGTCTACCAATCTGTCTGAAATTCACTAGAAATTCACTAATTCACTAAAATCCCTAAATCTCTATGCCCTTATCTAACACACTAAATTTATAATTTTCTAAATCTTCAAATCAGTTCTTCCCTAAAAAGGGTTCTAAAACCATCCTTGCAATCTGCACATGCCTTCAGAAAACCTCAGTTATACTAGGGGGCAGAAATTTTGATGCATGGTGAAATACAGAAAAAGGATTGGATTTGTACATCAAACAGTATCTTCAGCAAGCTACTTACAAAGAAGAAGTTTTTTTCTATATTTTCTTGATATTATTTCCAAAATTTACTTTTTCTGTGTCCTGTTGGAAATCCCAGAGATTAGACAAAGTGCAATATCCTCAATTATGGCAAACAGTTAACATGTCCAGGCTTTAGTAGTGGTGCAGACAGAGAAGAAAAACACTGAAAGGAAATGAGTGAGATGGGCCTCCTCTGTTATTACCTTATTTCAATGGAAAATGTGTGAGAAAATTGTGTATTTTAATGAAAAATATGTAAAAGAAAATATGGTTGCTATTTGTGCTGTTCATTGAAAGGAAATGATGTAAGTTATAGCTTGTGTTCTTCTATAGTTGCAGCTGTTATAGCAGTTGTATAAGCAAAGAGCATTTTCCATTTATCCCACATTTCCTAACGAACATTGAAAAATGAGACAAAGGGGGGTGGGGAGGTGGAGGCAGCAAGGAGACAATACCAGATACATTGTTGTGTATTTCAGAGGGTGGAGCACACCTTTTGGGTTAAAAGTATTCTTGATAAAGGGGTCCTTCAAAATAAGAGGTAATTACTGGTCTCCTCCACTTGTGTTTGTTTTTATGGCTCCCAGAGTCCAATTCCTGTGGTGTTGATGCAGCATAGCAATTTGCTGCCTTAAAGACAGTAAAGTTTTAGGGGTGAAAGCTTTTCTATATTTGAGCTTGACCATACATGGTTCTGTTCTTGAGGAATCAGAGATGGTAACTAAGATAGCAGAGCAATAAAGGAGGTGCCTTAATACTTAGCTGTAGCAGAGGTAAGGATGTATTAATCCACATAGCCAGTAACTTAACACCTGATTTCTTGTATGGACTCTTAATTCGTTACTGTGACACAGAGTTTGCTTCGCTCAAAAGTGACATTAACCAATTGTAGTGCAAGAAAAAACATGTAATGCTGTTATGACCAGCGACCTGCAGCCAAGTGTCTTAGATGCCGCCATTATCTGTATAAAAGGGTAAGTTACATTGCAATAAACAGTCTTTGCATTGTCTTCGGAAAGAAGTATTGAGGAGTCACAGAATCACAGAATCACAGAAAATTATGAGTTGGAAGGGACCCACAAGGATCATCTAGTCCAACTCACCATCTAATACCC
>WEKX01018007.1:23031-43482 GCA_013390025.1 Pitta sordida | reverse complement strand
CTTGGTCACTGTACGGGTATTAGATGGTGAGTTGGACTAGATGATCCTTGTGGGTCCCTTCCAACTCATAATTTTCTGTGATTCTGTGATTCTTTCAAAGAAAACAGTGAGATACTTGATGCATAACCTTTTGAAGTATGATTCTGCCTAAAACGATTACAAATATTGTATAAAATAATCAGAATCTTGCTCACAAAATGTATTGGTTTTGCTGTGGCTGGGTTTTTTGGCAGTGGGGGGCGGGCTATGGGAGAGNGGCATTCAGTCAGGGTCAAACCACCACACAAAACAAACAAACAAAAAACCTTAAAAGGTCTCTCGTCTCTCTCCAGAGCATTTATTTACAGTTAATTTTCTATGTTTTTAAACAAAAGCAATGGTTTCCTGCAACTTCAAACTTGAAACAAAATTTTTATCTAATGTTTCTATATTGGTATTACACATTGCTAATACACAAAGCAACTGTACCTCTATGACACTTTTTGAACTAAATCACTAAATTTTTGTTCATAATTGACTGGCCTTATTATTCTCATTGGTCTGAACATGTAAGTGGCTTATCAGTGTTAATACGAGATATTTCTATGGATGTTGAGGAACAGGTCAAGAAAGAAAAGGAAACCTAAGAGAAAAGTTGAAGTTTGTCTGATGCTTTTTATTTTCTTCCATCCTTTTTATTTTGTTTTGATTTTTTTTCCAACTTCTGTCTGCATATTTTTCCTAAACTGCGTAACACCAAGCAGATTAAGAAACAAATTTTTGGTAATTTTTTCCTCCTAAAAGTAGAGTTCCAGAATATATGAAATNGGCAGAGCTAATGCCAGCCAGGTCCTGGATGAACCTGCTACTGGCCAAGGCCAGGCCAATCAGGAGAGATAGAGATGCCTCTGTGATAACATATTTAAGAAGAAGGAGAAAAAAGTAACAAGAAGAAGATGACTGCCAGAGATGCACAGTGAGAAGTTGTAACAGCAAATGCAGGCACAAAGGCCAGGGCCGAAGGAGGGGCAGGAGGTGTTCCAAGCATCTCCCTGCAGCCTGTGGTGATGACCGTGGTGAAGTAGGCTGTCCCCCTGCAGCCCATGAAATGGAGAGAACACAAGGATGCAGAAGTCCACCTGTAGCCTGTGGAGGAGCCCACGCTGGAGCAGGTGGATGCTGGAGGGAGGTTGCAGTCTGTTGGATTCCATGTTGGAGCAGAGTCCCAGGAGAGACCTATGGCCTGTAGAGAGGAGAGTCCACACTGGAGTAGAATTGTATATAGTAGGATCAGTGTGATTTGGGATGGGACCACACTGGAGCAGCTAGTGATCAAAGNTGATTCCAGAAACAAAATTGGTGACAGTTTCAGTATGTTTAAATTTTTGAAAAAAGACTATTTTTCTATAATTTTAAATTCCCTTATGTTGATTTTTCACTCTTTTAACCTGGAATTTAAGTGTAATAGTTTTTTAAGTTAACCTGAGTTTTTATCTACATATACAATGGGAGACTTTCTGTTTCACTAATTTTTTTCCATAACCGTAACATTACTTCAGTTTAGCTCCTTTTTTTTTTTTCTTTCCTTAAATATGCAGCTCCTGTGAAAGGTGGGTAGATGGCTTGACTTGGTTTTCTGTTATTTTAAAAGATTTCGCTGTGTACTGGCTTTATCACTCTTTTCACGCAGTATACAAATTTATAGCTTGAATCAAAATGAAGTAGGAAATGAGGGCATGAAAATATGGCAAACCTGGATCCTCCAAGCATGATGCAGGGTATGACATAACAGCCTTCCTGCCGTGCAAGTGTTGTATATTTTAGATAAAATCTGTGGTATATGGCTTTTGTATCACCACTTTTTCAAGAGTCCCAACAGATTATAAAGCCAGTCCATTATGCAGTAATTTTGGCTGATCAGGTAGTAGATAACACAAAAAATTTTCCTTTCTATTCTTCATAAGAACTTCATTCTCCACCAGAAGACTCACCTACTCTGACCTTCATCAAAGGATACATTCATGGCCCTTAGTCTATCCCCAGTAGTAAGCTCCCTCCCAGGTTGTGCTGAACGGGTGTTAGATGGTGAGTTGGACTAGATGATCCTTGTGGGTCCCTTCCAACTCATAATATTCTGTGATTCTGTGTGTGTGTGTGACAATCTCCTTGAGTTGTAGGGCATCAAAAAATTACTGACAGTTTGAAATACAGATAGAAACATAACATGAGAAAGGTGATTTTTTAAGGAGAATTCTACATATAATTGGTTAAAAAAATTATTACCTGATGTTGCTCTGCTATTTCCCTACCTGCTTGCTCATCCCAGACTTTAAAGTTCCAAACGCATATAGTCAGAAAAGCACACAATATGCTGGTAGACACTTAGCAACAATCAAAACAGGCCTGGTAACTCCTCCAAAAATATTTGCTTCAATTCCAGCTTGCCTGCTGTACTGTGGACTGTATATGCTTCTTGCACATTCCCAGAGGAATCTCATTACTTGAGCTGAGCTAAAATGTTTTACTTCAAACAAACCCAACAAACTGTACTGTCTTTATAAATAAAATTATCCTAGTCAGAAAGTAGTTCTATTACTTTAGAAGTGTATGTTGAAAAGCTGATTAAATTCCTTCTGTCTTTTCCATTGAAGCTCTCAAAGGAACAGTTTCTATCCTCTCATAGAGCCCACTCACCTCAGCAGCCACATTCAATTCCACGTTGCTTTTCCTTTGATGTGACGTGACAAGAAATGGGTCTTGGCTGCTATACTGGATGAGGCGGATTGTGGTGTTCTTGTCAGTAAGGTGACGAGGTTTATGCGTAAAGGCTGTCTGGGCATTCCAGTAGCCTGAATAGGTCTGCGATGACCAGTGCTTATCACTGCTCTTGGATAAGACTCTATCAGTTCTGATTGAAGCCTAAGTAGAATTATGAATTACGAAAGTTCTCCCTCTCTGTCTGGTGGGATAAAAATTGATCAGGAATTTTCTGCTTGGTGAATATGACTTCTGAAAGGGAAAATAAAGGACTTTCAGAGAAATAAAATATCATCTTTTTTCCCCTTAGACTTCAAGGGTTTGTTGTTGTTGGCTGCTTATTCAGGCAATTTTGCAATAGGATGATAGTGCAGTGCCTCAAAGGAGTAAAGATAAGATGCTTCCTGATAATTTCCTTCAGTGTTTTTAAGTGGGGAAAAATTCCAAGTGGAATTGATGTATCATTCTTACATCTGATGGAGGGATGAATATATCTTACAGAAAATTAGGAGATGCTTGATGGAATGCAAACAGAGAAGAAAAAGTCTCAGTGGATGAATTAAAAGAATTTTTCAGTCATAAGAAACTGCCACAATTTTAAATTGAAATTTTAGGTCAAATGAGTATCCCTTTAAAGTTACAAATCGAGTCACAAATCTCCATTTTCCTCTGAGGGAAGAAATCATATTACACTCTATTTCACAGACAGGCAAGAGATGGTTTGAAAGTTATGCCTAGCCAATTCTTGTTCATTTATTGCCTTACTTAGTGAATCACAGAATCACAGAATCAGTAAGATTGGAAAAGACCATAGAGATCATCAAGTCCAACCTATCACCTGTTACCTAATCTAATCTAGTCAAACCTGTTACCTAACCTGACCTGTTGCCATCCTACTACCAACACATCATCTTACCTATAACACACTGCCCTAATATCTAGGTCATGCCACCAAGAACTTCATCCAACATTCCAAGTAAAGAACTGTACAAGGGTAATTGCATTAACTGGCTCCAGGCTGATATAAGTTACTCCCTTTGAGCCAGAGCACTGGATTCCCTGAACAGTTTATGCTTCTCTGGATGAATTTTAAAGCAGAGGTATTATCAAACATCTGTCAGAATCACTTTGAGTGTGATGTGAGTATTAGAATAAATAAACATTTTAAAATCAGAGACAGATTTGCCAACACGTCTTTTCTATGGTTTGTTTTTTATTTTTGTGTTTTGTTTAGTTTTTTGTTTTGTGATTTGGGGGTTTTTGTGTGTTTGAGGTTTTTTGTTTGTTTTACTGGAAAACAAATTTTCTATTTTTTTTTTCAATGGCAAGGTTGTATAACTTTGGTATATTTCCTTTCATCCTAGCAGGGCTGGGATTTTTATCAAATAAGTTTTTTTGTTTTTCTGTTGTTTCTCTTTATCTTCTGTACTGATTTTGCTACCTCTTGACAGGCAGATGGAATGCCTTCCAGATGTTTATGGAATAACTTGGATCAATAGAAAATACTATGGACCTTTTTCATGCATCCAGCTATGATGTATATATGCAATATAATCTTTCTTTACATTAGCGCTTAAAACTATTTCATAAGTTCCTCAGACCTGAATAGCAGAATTTTTTTATATATCTGATGAACACAGGAAAGTTGGAATCACCTGAGGTATACAGGGTCACTTATCTCCAATGCTGCTAAAACAAAGGCAAGAGCAGGAAGGAGTTCGTGATCTACTGTGTCATGTTAGAGAGAAGTTTTTGCCCGCTGTCCCTTGACCTTGCAATGAGGTTTTCAAAGAGTACCCAGAGGCTTTGATAAGCACTAAATATTGAAGATTCTTTTAAGATGCATGGAGAGTTGTCTGAGTTGGTATCTCCAGGCACAACACAGATGTCTAATAAACATCACAAGTTCAGTGTCTTTCTAAGAGAATGCTTTTATATTAAACCATATCTTTGCCAACACACAAGCACTGCAGAGACATTATAAGATGGTGTAAAGGTTATTTCTGAACCTTTCTTCTCTAAAATTTCAGGTGAAGGCATACAAACCACTGCATAACTGATGGATATTCCCCATGAATACAATTGAATGGAATTTTATTTTGCTCTGATTTGCCTTTTTCTCATATTACATTATTTTTAAGTGTTTTCCCCACAGGTATTCAAAATATTTTGTAGAACTTATAAACAGTTACATGTAGTCATTGTTTTAAAGTGAATACAATTCAGTTTTGGGCAATTTTGGCAAACCCTTAAGATTTGAAACAAGATCTGTATCTTCACGTCTATCATAAATTGAATGAAAGAAAAGATTTTTATGTCTCAAATAGATGTTTGGTTTCCCACAGGAGGAAAAATATTCCCTAGATGCTTTCAACTACAATACCTTCTTAGAAATAAAAGAAAACCTTGATATTTTTCACACTCTTGTGAAAATGTGAAACAGCTTTACCCAACTGGCTATCTATACTTATTGAAAGCTGCAGTATATCAGGGAAGAAGTTGCAATGGAAAAAGTTCCTGAAACCACAGTAAAGGAATTGCTATTGGTGATACTGGTTAGTTAAGACTTTAATCAACTGTTCTTTAGCTTAGTGAATGTAGGGTTTACCCAATTTCATGTTAAAATTAATTTTGCTATGGCTACATAGTAACTATGGCTACATAGTAACACTTAGTATGGGTGTCCACAACATGCTTAAGTTGTGTAGGCGTACTGGACATACTGTCTAAGGTATTCTATCACCACACCAAGCAAGAGATATGCAAAAGCAAACACTGTATTCTCCCTCATTGTCGTGGTGGCAGTGGCCACTCCAGTTCCTCTGGGTCCCGGAACAGTGGCAGTGGCACCGGCACTGCTGCTTTCCCTGGCCCTGGAACAGCAGCAGCCATGGCGGGGCCAGTCCTGCCCTGCTATGATGGTGGTGGGGCCACTCCTCCCCCGCTCTCCCCTTGACGTGGCAGTGGCTGTAGTGGGATTGCCACCGTGCAGCTCTGAAAGATTTACACACTCTCAGAGACTTTCTTGAGTGACTCTCCAGGAGATACTCATCTACCCTGAGTATGGAGAGACCAGGTCTATCCACCCCGAGAGACACCGGGACATTGGCGCAGGAAGCTAGCTGCCTGCACCTGTTGACCTAGCCAAGCCAAAAAGGGGTTTTTCCCAGTGTGGTGTGGCTGTAGGCAACAGGAAGGGCTGATACAAACACTGATACACAGCAACACAGTGCCAAAACAGTGCCGGGGGATCGTGTGAGGGTGCGGGACAAATATGCATATTAATGAGCTGCCATTCAATGCGGAAGTAGGGCTTCATGGTACCCGATTAAAGACTCCGTGTCCATGATACAGGAGACCCGACTGTATACGCAAGTCGCATTGGCTATTAGAGAGTGTAAATATCTATACAAAATCAACCACGTTCTCATAATGTTTGACTTTCTTTTTCTTCTTCTCTTTCTTTCTTTCTTTCTTTTTCTTTCTTTCTTTCTTTCTTTCTTTCTTTCTTTCTTTCTTTCTTTCTTTCTTTCTTTCTTTCTTTCTTTCTTTCTTTCTTTCTTTCTTTTTCTTTCTTTCTCCCTCTCTTTCTCTCTCTCTCTCTCTCTTTCTCTCTCTTTCTCTTTCTCTCTCTTTCTCTCTCTTTCTCCCTTTCTTTCTCCCTTTCTTGTAGCGAGTATAAAAATTCAAAGCTTCAGTTACTCTCTCCCCTGAGCACTTTCTTCCTATATTTAACTTTTCCTGGCATCTTTCTTCCCTCCCTTTTATATTACAAATTTCCCCTAAGCAATGAGAACCTGTATTTGCATCTTTGACAGCAAAGGGGAGACTGATGGATAGAAGCAATGCTCTCTTTGAATAATGCAAGATGTTGTGACACTGACAGTAAAAAGGAGTCCTAAATAATAGGTCCTTCTTGATACAATTCAAAAATATGCAGCCTATTGTCTCAGTCATCAACAAGCAAGCTCATAACTAGTGCCTCAAGAGTAAGGCTGTGTCCTATCCATCTCAGTGACAGCTGACAATGGGAGACTAATCTCTTAAAAATATTTCCCAATCCCTTTTTGCTGTAATTAAATCAACAGTGTTCAACCACACACAGGAAGTACACAAGTACGAGAAAATAGCTCTCTTTTTAATGACATTTCAGAGCAAGCACTGGGTTTAAGTTTTACACATCACTGCTCTGAGGGAAGTCAGTGCCAATTAATGTTGTCTGCACCACCTAATCCCTGACAAGACCCTGTTCCTTTTTGTATTTTCAGAATATTTTTCCAAAGGTGTTCACAGATAATGAAAACAAGAGAAGGTTTTGATAGAATGGTAAATCGTACAGGTTTATATCACCCATGCACATAAAACTATCTGAATCCTATAATGACACCAATGCCTCAGAATCTCATCTCAGGATTTTACCTGTATCTTACTCATTGTCTGTCATTTTGTTTTGTACATTATTTGCTACACTAAAAGAATCAGAAGAGTCTTTGGAAGTTCTTCAAAAGGAGAAAAATTGGTTAGTCTCAGTTACAATTATGCTCATATATTTATATAACTTATACGGCTTTATTAACTTTTATAGATTTTGAACTACAGTTTCAGTGATATAATTTTGTAAATAGTGATTTATAGTCCTTCAGTAATGGAACTTCTGGAAAATGCTGTCAGAGAGAGAAAGATGGCAGGAAGGGAGGGAGGGAGGGAGGCAGGGAGGGAGGGATGTTCGCTGCTGGCTCTGCCCTGACCTTGGTTCATTCAGTTTGTTCAACAGTTTAGAGCTCCCTGTCAGCGTCAGCTGTGCTGAGTGATGCGAGGAGCCACACACGCTCCCTCTTGGCCTTGTGCTGTGCTGGGGCTCCGGTGGCTCTGACAGCAAAGGCTTCACCCAGCTGCATGCCCACCTATTTGTTGTGAAAGTGTAGCTTGAGATGGTATGAAAACAGCTTTGCTTCCTCTGTTCCGTTCATAACTCCTCCCACCCAATGTTTCCTCTCTCAGAGTGGAAATACCATTGTAAGGGCTATTTCTGAAATATCCCAGCCAAGATCAGAGGAAGTGAGGAGGAATGCCTAAGTGCGAGGAGCGGGAAAAGTAGTTTGCAGGTTATTTTGGGAGTGGGGAAGTGGTTTACACGAGTTTGGGAGAAAAGCTGAGGATAATTCTGTGTTGTCTTNAAGGAAGGAAGGAAGGAAGGAAGGAAGGAACACCAGCAAATACATGAATGTGTGGTTGATGATAGAAAGGCCGTGGATGTTGTGGACTTGGATCTTAGCAAAGCCTTTGACACAGTCTCCCATGGTAAGCTTCAGAAGAAACTCTCAGAGCGAGGATTGGATAAGAGCATTCTGTGTTCGGTTAGGAATTGGTTGCATGATGAGCTTAGAGAGTATTGGTAGATGGTGCCACATCCAGCTGGCAGCCAGTCACTAGTGGAGTCCCACAGGGATCAGTGCTTGGCCTAGCACTGTTCAATATCTTTATTGATGACATGGACGGAATTGCAACCACTATTAGCAAGTTTGCAGATGATATCAAGCTGGGGGCAAATGTTGAACTGCCAGAGGGTAAAAGTGTCCTTCAGAGGGACCTTGATAGGCTAAAGGCAGATAGGTAGATTCCAATAGTATGAGATTTAACAAATAAAGATGCCGGGTTCTTCACTTTGAACATAACANATGGGAGGCTCAGATGGATGGAGTGTGGTGCCCATGGCTCCAAGGTTGTGGGTTCGATCCCTGGGTGGGTGCTTTCTTGGGAGATGGACTCGATGATCCTTGTGGGTCACGGCCAACTCAGAATATCCTGTGATCCTGTGTTTTTCAATATAATACTGGGATGCTAGAAAATGCTAGATATCTGTGAAAAAGAGAAAAAGAAACTGTTCCTATAAAGATCAATAATTTGGATTTTGAAAATGAAGGCAAGTTCAAATAGGTTAAGAAGCAGTCTCCCATGGCAAATTATATGGCAGTTGAGCAATTTTCATAATACAGTAATGAGGAATATAGCTGATAAGACTTTTGTAATAACCTTTTTTACTATATACAGTGAATCCTCTCTGTATTGTGACTTCTCCTTCACGACCTCGCCCATTTGCGAAGCAATTTTCTCTCACTTATGATTCAGCCGTCTGCGAGTTGACCCGCCTCAGACATGCGCATTTGATTCTGCTCTGCCGAGGGGCGGTGCCGCGGTGCTAGTGGGGTGGGACTCACCCCACCCTTCGGGGAGGGGGCTCGCAATGGCGGCACCATGCCCCCAGTCCCTGAACGGTGAAACTTGCCCCATGAAAGAGAGGCAAGCTGTGTGCTGGGAGGGCAGCAGCCCCACAGCGGCGGGGTCCGGCGCGCATTGGCAGCCGGGTCTGGCACACGTGATTTACTGCAGCTCGCAGTGGTGTTTAGAGCCCTACCCCGCTCCTGTGTGTTACACTGAGACCCAGCGCAGCACCACCACAAGACATGCCCTTCCTTGTTACTCAAAACCCTGTCAAAGCCCGGGCAGCGCTGCCTCTACCGGGACTGGTGGATGTTAAAGGGAAAGAAACTCCCATACGTGCCTCCCCCCCCCAATAAGTGCACAGGGTGTTGCAGTGTTGCAGAGTTAAGGTTTTTCCAGGCTCCAAGAATGCCGACCAGAGCTCAGGGACACCCCTTCCCGACCACGGAGTCGGGGCGAGCATGTGCGGGCTGGCGCGGGTCCCCCGGGGTCAGTGTGAGCACTGGGGCTGGGCCGGGGGGCTAGGGGGTGAGTGGTGCGGGGTTTGGGCTGGAGTCACAGCAGCTGCTCAGAAATGGTTCCCTTTGCTCGCCTGTGCTGAGACAGACTATGGGAAGGAGCAAAGAATTGTCTGCAGTACTTTGGAGTTCCAGGGGGTGGAGCAATGGGCATGGCCTGCGTACATATTAACAACCTGTAGTTCTTTGAGAGTTTAATGTTTCGTGACGGCATTGGCCTGTCCCTTTCCTTGCGATGGAGGGGGTTTAACTGTATATATTGATTTATTGAAGCAAGTGAGGCCTGGTATCAGAGATATTTTTTACTTAACAGTTGTTTTAGTAAGGGTTTCAAAATAAGTTTCAGTATTGTTTTGGACAGTTTTTAAACACAATTTTCCAGTTTAAAATTACTTTAGTTAAGAAAATGAAGAAAACTACATCTTTTAAAATTGTTGTAATTAAAATTAGGCATTTTGATATAGAGAGTTGGTATCTGTTTTCTTTTTGTCCCAAAGCATTTGAAAGTATATCTTTTCAGTCCTGAACATTTTTGCAATTACTAATGTTCATCCTACTTTGATACGGAAATATTTTGATCCAATTTTATGTCACTGAAATGTTTCCTGTGAAACAGGAGCACAATTCTCTCCCTGCTACTCATGTATCTGCTGTTCTTATTGAAGAAGCTTTATTTAGAGGAATCCACAGGGTTATCCAAGCATCTTCTATGACTTGAAAGTGACAGCAAAGGATTTAAATAATGAAGACCATACAAGGTCTTTAGATTCTGAGCAAAGTTCCCAGGGCTCCGACCGAGGTAGTTATGCTTTCCATCGGCTTAGTCTCTATGTTTTCAGAGAACCACTGTCATTGTAAGGCATCCCAGTCACAGGACATTAGGACATGAACAATCAGACCGTATTGTTCTAGGAACCTTTTTTTAAATATAAGGAAACCAGGACACTTCCTCTTATGCCTCATGGTAAATCTGCAGATTCTGGTCATGGAATGTTTACTTATGTTGGTTCACAGGTCATTCTGAGTTGGAAGGGACCCACAGGATCATCTAGTCCAACTCCCAAGTTGGTGTTACCATCAGAGTTACTGAGATGAGTTCCAGTTTTATATTTGAGTTGAGACTTGGACAGGTTCATCCTGTGTGAAGGGCTGCAAATTCAGCGTAGCTGCTCATCAGTTGACTGATTTGTTTTCTGGCCACAACACTATTTGAAAAATATTTTAATATTAGAAGTAGTCATAAAAAATTATTTAGTTATTTTTAATTTGTAAAATTTCTGTGCGATTTTCAAGGAAACACTGCAGCCTGCACAAATTAAAACAAAATCAAATGTAATCTTTTTAAGGTGCTTTTAAATGAATTCTGTATCTCTAGAAATTATTCTTGCTACCATGTTAACTTGAGAAATGCATTCTCCATCTATTAGCTGGAAAACCCTTTTAGCAAGGAAAAGACCAGCATTCCATAAAAGAAATGTATTATATTTCAGGATTTGCTGCAGAATTTCAGCTTATTTTGCAAAGAGAAATGGGAATAGATTCAACAAGAATAGAAAAGCTGTTAGAAAATAGTCCCGGCTGAAGTGTATTTCATTTTCATTAGTACAGACTTTCCATCTCCTTTATTCTGCACTCTCACCATATGCACAAGGAAAAGGAAAGGGTTCAATTTGTGCAACAGCACTCTTAGAACTAGGCTACAGTCTTAAATCTGCATTTGCACGTTATGGGTCTTGTAGGGGTCCCACAAACTGCCTAATCCATGAGTATGAATATGCACATAGGCCACGCTCATCTCTCTGCCCGCACTGACCCACAGCACTGGGGAACGTTCCCCATGACTTCTCACAGCACAGGGGAGTAAAGGGCAGTGTTTCTGAACCTTCTCTAACTGGGGAGACCCCTGGAGAATCCCTGGGCTTCCCTTTTGCCATTTTGCCTCTTTTGTCACCACTGGGCCACTGCTACTGCGTATGATTGCATTGCTGTCGCAGTGGAGAAGCTCGCCGCAGGGCCATGACAGAGCAGGGTCTTATCAGTCCCCGCTCGCCCTCTGCAGACTCTCCCTGGGAAGGTGCTGTTGGGGACAAATGCTTGAGAACACCGCATGATGAGACACCCCAGTCCTGACACACACAGATAGGCGGGGCAGAGGGGGAAGGGGAGGCAGGCTCATGCCGCAGTCCCAGTGGAGGAGGCTGCAGCACTGCAGAAGTGCTATCCCTGGGGCTACACATGCCATCACGTGTGCTGGCCACTGGGTGCACAGCTCCTGGGGACACAGAGCACTTAGCGCTTGGATTCTGCCAAAGTTAGCGCACCTATCAGCATCGCCTCCCCTGCCTGTAGCCAGAACATCCAGGGGGAAAAGCAATGGGACAACTTGATCCTGGCACGGGCGATGCCACAGCAGTATATACTGCATGTTATAAACCTTCCCTACCACATAACCTCTGCAACACTCATAAGGGAATGAACTGTGGCTGTGCCCAGCGAGCTAGAGGCAATACTCCCCTAGTTAACAGCAATTTCCCTCATCAAAAAAATGGAGTCATGTGATTTCTGCCATGGACAGAAACAAAGCTCAGAAGCTGGTAAAGATACTGGTTTTGAATATAGAGAAAGAGAAACTAAAGGTAGGAGTCTCAACTAAAATTCACCTCCTGAGTAAAGCATTACTATGACTGTGCAGAGGCTTCTTTTAGCACTTTCTTAAACAGCTCCTTCTTCGCAATAGTCTGAACCGAACTTAAGTGGCAGTCCCAGATCACAGAGCAGGCAGCTGGGCACCTAGGGGAGGAAAATGATCTCCTAGTCCTGAAACTCCATTGTCATAAAGCAGGCTATTTTCGGTGGAGTCTTGGTCCTGTCTCCTACTTCTTTGTTTTTCCCTTTATTGAAATTCTAGCTCTTCAACAATCCATTGGCCTGGATCTATTTCCCTCCTTATCCAGCCCCCTTTCAGTGACCCTAAGTAAAAACTCTTCCCTTCCAAAGAGTGTTTTAAATTATTCATGGTCTTGTGCTATTCATTTTTTGTGAGATACTGTTTTCTTCCTTGGATTTTCCTTTGCCACTTTCTGTAATGTACAGGAATTCAGCAGAAAATATGACTATGGAAGAACTAGATCAGCTATGCAAATTATCTTGAAAACAGGACAGTGTTGGGTACTTAAATGATAGCAAAGAAGTAGGTAACATCCATTAATAAAAAAGTAGAGAAGAAAAGGATATAAAAATAAAGACAGTGGTCCACTTTTTAGACATTGCTAAGCAGATTGTTTGCACACTTGAATCAGATAACAGTGATCTTGAGCATTTCCTCTGATTGTAAATTCAGATCTTTGGCAGTGTTTTCTGGAGGTCTTTCTTTCCCCTATCTATAAAACACGCTAAGGTGACTTCTCTGCTCTTTTAAAGGTCTAATATTTGCCAGTAATATTATTCTTGATTGTTTTTTTTTTTTTCTTCACACAAATGTACAAATAAGGTTACAAGTAAATTGCTTGGTGATGGCTTAGCATATGAAAGACATTAATTTGCCACTAGAGAAGGAGAGATCTGACTATCTGGAAGAATATTTAGAATTGCCATAACCATATGGAATGATCTTCCCCTTGCTAAAAATGAAATAAATTGAAGAACTTTGTTATAAACAAATAGTAGGCCAAAGATGCAGACCTTCTGTTGCTTTGGTATATTGCATAGATCTAAAAGATTGGGAAATGAGTGTAAGAACATGATACAAAAAGATGGAGAACAAAAATATATGGTTTGTGTAAAACAGGAAATATTGTAGCAAGTAATGGGGGCTAACGGACAGCAGAAAGCCAAAACTGCAGAGAAAGTTAGGAAAGGAAACCCTTAAGTTAAGAAGCTTAAAGAGCTACCATCTGCAAGACAGAAGAGGTTTAAAATTATGGTAGTTGAACAAAAATATTTAAATAACTACTCACAAGAACACTATTTGTGAGTAGAGGGTTGTATTGGTAGGTTATTAAAAGCAATCCTTCAGATAAAAATTCAAACCTTCAGAAGTAATTTTGTTGATATTGTTTGTAAATGATCTTTTAAGATGAAGGGTGAGCATGTCCCAACTACAAAGCCAGATCAAAGGGTTCAGAGAATGAGCAAAAATACAGTAAACTGCTTTAATGAAAGGGTTAACCTAGGTTAGAGAGCATTGGAGCTGACAAAGGGACCTTCATGCTGTCTTTTGATTGATCTGTGTACTTAATTGAATGCCATAGTGTACATGTTGTGTGTGTTCTGACACACGCAAGAGTTTACCACAGGCAAGTGATTCCTCTGAGCATAAAGTATTTCATTGATCATGGAATGACTATGAGTGGACTTGTAGCAGATCATTTAGAAGTTATTGTAAACATAACAGTAGAGTAACCCATTTCTCTGCCATTCACAGCTCCTGTCAGTATTCTTTTACCCCTCATGCACTCCAAGAGGTAAAATACAAAAGCTATAGGCTGGCGCTGCAGGCTAAAGACAGGCTTCGTTACCTCTTCACTCCATTAATGTGCTGGCAGTGAGCTCTTTCTCTGTTTCTCTATCGGGACAGAAAAGTGATGCAATTTCAACTGCTACACTGACTAATCTCCTTGGAGGACTGTCTCCTGAGAGATTTTTCTGCATCCTGCTGTATCTTAAAGTGATTTCACTAGTGGTTGTGTGAACGTAGAATCACATGCACTCTGACAGCTACCTCTAGAGAAAACTCGATACAGTGACACTTAAGCATGGCTTCTGCCCAGAGAGTCAGGCAGTCTGTCCTCTCTGTGGTCCATAGTTTACTGATACGTGATAATGAAAAAAATTAAGCTTTGTCTTTTTTTTTTTTCAAGTGGGATGACACTACAATAAGACCGGTAAGGCTCACTGGGGAAGAGGGTGCTGCTTCACTAGGGACCCTCTCACACAGGTTCACAGATTCACAGGTTATTCTGAGTTGGAAGGGACCCCAGGATCATCCAGTCCAGCTCCCAAGCGAACGCCCACTCAGGGATCAGGCCCACAAACGTGGAACCATGGGCACCAAGTCTCCCACCAACTAGACCATGTCACTGAGCTCTTCATCAAGTCTTCTCTTAAACACCTCCAGGGATGGCAACTCCACCACCTCCCTGGGCAGACCTTTCCAATGAACAATCACTCTCTCTCTGAAAAACCTCTTCCTAAGATTCAGTCTCTCAACCAAGCTCTTTTCTCTTTCAGAGCTGGACTAGCCTTGAAGACCCACTGACTCATGCCTTTCGTTGTAAACTGTTCCTTAGTTCCTTTCAAGCAAACTAAATGGAGATTTTTTTTTTTTTTTTTTGCTGAACACTGAATTAATGCAAGGTGTCCAAATACCAGTCTGCTAGCTTGCATTTCCACAGATGATGCATGTCACTCTTCAGAGAGGTTTTGTAATGTGGATTTGGATCATGCTGGTTAGAGGGAAACATCACTGATGATACAATGATGGTTTGGTAGAAGAACGTAGATTCAATTTCATGGTAAATTTTGCAACATAGGAAAGGTGGTGTACCGGAGTTTATGTTCAAGTAGCACAATTCGTCTTGGCATTGCTGAGCACTACCATAAAATGAAAGCCCTGTAAATAATGTTACCAATATATAAAGACTTGAAACTAGTCGCAAAGTGAAATAATACTACTAATAAAAAAACACCGAATAGCAAAAAGTGTAGAGGTCAATTAAGAAAACCAGTTTCACATCAGACGGAAATCTTGATCACTGGCCATCCAACAATTTCTCTTGCTTGCATGGCAAGAGTTTATAAAGGTAAAGATTTCAAGCAACTTACTTAGGTCTTGACCTAAATCCCACTGAAGTTAGGGGTAATTTTTACACTGACTTCAGGGAGCTTTGCATCCGATGTCTGATTTCATTCAAAGCAGCGCTGCAGTATTTCAAAAGACATAGATGGGGTAATTAGAGAAAGAGAGACACTGGAACTATCATTTTACCAATTACCTAGAAAATCCAATTAATCAGTGATTTTAAAAAATAGAAAGCAGTGGAGTTATATAATTTTATTTCCTTCAGTGCTGAGTGATATGATCTAGATGTAGATGATAGGTTAGTTGGATTATAGGTTGGACTAGATGATCTTCAAGGCCCTTTCCAGCCTTATCTATACTGTGATACTGTGATACTGTGATAACACACTATGTTGCTAAGAGGAAAATCACTTAAGAATCTAATACGCTTTTCGTTGTTTGTGCTGTTTGCTTGTGCATGTTGACTTCACCGGAGAAACCTGAGCAGTCGATCTTCTTTTCCTCAGGTCAAGCTTGAAGATTAATGTACTTCAAAGCATTGAAGAGATTGTTTTTTTAAAGGTAAAATTTGTTCATATATATAAAATTATATATATATTTATACTCTTGAAAATATTTTTAAAAGATTTATAATAGACCTACAAAATAACTTTTTGCTGAAAAAATAATTTAGAATCATACAGGAATATATCAATTATCCTGGCTCATGTCTGTCTCTGTTTGATTTTAGTTAGCTTCAAGATTCAAGTATCGTCTCTTACGTATCATGTGTTGCTCCTGATTAAGCCCTAAGAATAGCAGGCACAACTTCATTACACAATTTGTACTTTGACCTCACAATTTGTGTTCTACTCTGTTCCATTATTTATGATATATTTAAACTTTAAAAACCATGATGTAATAAGTGGACTTATATCTTTCTGTGAGATTACCAAATAATTATAGTTGTCATATTCTGTTTTCCATTATAGGACGTGAAATGTTGCCATCCAGAGATGGTGCTGCTTAGGAGGGAAAGAGTTAGTCAAACAATTAAGTGTACATATTATAGTTTCTGAGTCATTTTTAGTCCATTCCTATTAATGTTGAGAGTATGCACAGATCATGTAGTTACAACTTTTTTGCATCTCCAGGAAGATTATTATTGCTTAATATCATCACAGATGTGCAAAATGTTGGTATGTAAGTCTTACTTCTATCTTTAAGACATTAAATTATTTGAGTTTGGGTTTGATTTTTTGAAAAATAAAACTCAAACATATTATTAAAAATATGCAAACAGTACTAAGATATTTGAGATATTGCATACTTATTTACTACAATGGAATTCTTGAAACCTTTTTTTAATTTGCCAAAAGCAGAACAGATGGTTAAGCAATTCTTTTGTAGAAGACAATGGTATCAAGGGTAAAAAGAAAGAAAAACAAAAAAAATAGAACTCTAGATGTGAAAGCATTTCCGCTGGAATATCGTATTCCAGAGGAAAATAAATCTTGAATTCAGGGATTAAGAAATCATTTGAGGAATATGTAAACAGTCTATTAAAACATCAGCATTGCACACATAAAAAACCAGATGCTGAAGAGATATCACAATATGGCTGAGATACATAATCCACTCTCAAACTTGCTTCACTCTTCAGCCACTGGAATTGTTATGGCTTATACCGCCAAAAGTCTAACCTACATTGCATCATGCAACACCAGACCTAATGTACCTAGGTGGAGTGCGAAGTATGACATGAATTTAATCTAGGCAACCTCTGGAGGTTTAGGCTGGATATTAGAAAGAGTTTTTTCACAGAGAGAGTAGTTTCTCAGTGGAATGGGCTGACCGGGGAGGTGATGGAGTCGCCAACCCTGGAGGTGTTTAAGAAAAGATTGGATTAGGTACTCATTGACATAGTCTAGATATTGGGATGGGGAGTTAGGTAAAAAAGAAAGACCCTGAGATTAGCTCAGATGGTTAAAGCGTAGGGTAATAACACCAAGGTTGTGGGTTCAATCCCTGTATGGGCCATTCACTTAGGAGTTGGACTTGATGATCCTTGTGGGTCCCTTCCAACTCAGAATACTCTGTGATTCTGTGTTTTACCAGCCAAACAATGAAAGAGTGGATGCCAGCGCAATCTAAAAAGAATGAGACTGGATAAAAGAGTACTTGCAGATGTATTACAAGAACCTGTAAGAACGTATTTCAAGAACAATGAAAACTGTATATTGCTTCCTCGTACCCTGGGAAATCCATCATTGAGACAGAGCCTAAGATAGTTGTCCAAAAGTAAAAGAAAACGACACAGGCGAGGAAGTTAGGCATAGAGCTATGAATTCTGTATGCTTCATGATAATTTTTATGAAAGCATCAGGTTGAATATTACACTTCTTATATATAAGACCTTAAATGTAAAATATTGTAGAGCTTAAAAGAGAATCATGTGATTTAAGATTATCATAATGAAGCTCTCAGAACCCTCAGCTCCTAGAAATTGACCTAATATACCACACCTTCAAGGCATTATGAGAGTATAGTAGCTCTGGTGGTCTAAGACTGTGGCAAAGATATGATTTGCAGACAGAGGCAAACAGACAGGGCCTGAAAAATCTGCATTGTGATATCCATACACATNTATATATTTTTTTTGTATTGAGGACATTTTTCATCCTTTAACTTCTGACTTTTATAAGAGCATTTTTAACCTACTTAAAAGTTCGATTTAAGTTGTAAGAAAATATAGAAATTTCATCATGACCACAGGACACACAATGTACACATTTGTTGCAGTAGCATAAATTTGGTGCATGGTTGTTTGTTTTTTTTAATAGATTAAAGGTACATATGAAACATTAGTGTAGTGGAGAATAGGATCAAACTTAGAGAAAATACATGATACACATGCAACTTTTTTTCCCCAGGTATAAAGGAGGATAGTACTTTTTTTCATCATTCCACTAGTAGATTCTAGATCGTAGATGTCAGTCTTGGCTCTTTGGTATTGTCTCAATCCAGCTGCAGTTAAGTAAGGATGCAATTTCCAACACTCTTTGTAGCAGAATCATATGTCCTTTTGCTTAACCAAGTGTGCACTTCAGCAGAAGAAAATGGAGAAGCTCCTTTAGCCCAAGGACATGAGAAGTGTAACCCTATCAAATTGACTATCAATAATTAAGGTTTTGATGCTTTGAATCATTTAGATAATAAGATTGCTTTGAAGTAAATAAATAACAAATTAAAATTTGTGGCAGTCACAGGTGTTTGGCAAGACCAGCTTGTAATCAAAAGCAAAATGAATGCATTTTACTTTCTGTAATTAGAAAAAGAAATTAAGTTTATATGCAAATTGCAAAGCACTTTCCTAAGAGATAACTGGTCGGACAGTTTTTGCAATTTAAACTTTCATTTATGGGGAGAATTTGCAAAGTATCCATTTTCAATGCAATTTCAGTGCAGCTGCTTGAACTATCTTAGCCTTCCTAAGAGAGAAATTCAAATATCACTGGTACCATGCCAATTTGTTATACCACAGAAAGGACAACATAGGCATTTTTAAACTTGTCTATCTTTCCCCACCTCTGAAATGATAGCAAACAAAAATCCCTGAAGGTTAAGTGGAATTACTTGTTGGCAGCAAATAAACAAATATATAGAAAAGCACTGTGAGATAATAAGAAAGAAAAAAATCTGCTAGCATGCTTCAACCTTTTTTTTTTTCACTCTGAAAGTTAATATTGAAGAATAATGAGGGCTTTTCACCAATCTTCCACATTCAAGGGAATATATCCTCACTGTAACACTGCTGAAACATCTCAAACATTTCCATTAGGAGTACAGGTGTCATGTTCAAAAGACATTCTGACAGAGAATGCGTGAGGTACAAAGTGTTTGAAGTAGGTATGATAAGAAGAAGGGGAAATGGGTTTTGTTGTGAAAGGACATGAGATAGCAGATAGAAGAATAGTTCAAGGAAATACGAGACAGTGAGATAAAGAGGAGTGTGGAAGCACCAAGCAAAATACAGTTTCTGAGATAGAAGCTGAAGAGGAGGAATCAGAATATGCATGTAGAGAATGGAAAGTCTAAGGTAGAGGAGAACAGGGGAGACAATTCAGGAAGGCATGACTAAACTGGGGTTTTGCAAGGTGTACTCTTCAAAATGAGATCTGTGAATATCAAGATATTGTGACTGAGAAACATAGCAGATATAATTGGGTGACATAGTTAACAAAATTAGCTGATACAACTAGGATTTAATTATTTTAAATGTTAAACCATTGCCTACAATCAACTGTATTAAAGAGATGATATCTTCCCAGTATACAAATACAGTGAGATCTCTTTGCAACCTATCTGAAAGACAGAAGGAATAGGTTTTCCTACAGAATTACTCATAACCTGTGAATAGTTAAACGGCAGTGGCTATACGCCTGTGATTGTGAGTGGTAAATCACATCCCAAATTTTCTTTGAGTCCCGCTTATTGTCCTGTATCATTAATATTTCCTTTTCTATTACCAGAATTTCTTGTCCTTTGAAGAAAAAAAATAGCCAAATTCTCACATATTTGTGAACAAATATATTTGTAAACAAAACAAGGATGTATTCTTTACTTGCATGCCCGGCACAGTGTTATGCGATGGTTGACGGAGGGTTGTGCTGATGCGACCTCACCTTGAGTCCAGTGTGCAGTTTTGGGCACCACAATATAAGAAGAATATAAAGATATTAGAGAGTGTCCAAAGGAGGGCTACAAAGATGGTAAAGAGCCTAGAGGGGAAGCTGTATGAGGAGCGGCTGAGGTTGAGCTTAGTAAACAGGAGACTTAGGGGAGAGGCAAAAACCCAGATGGAACACAAACTAGCTGTTTCTGTTAAGGGCAGTAAGAAATGTTTCTCTAAACACATCAACAGTATAAATAGAGGCTGCAAGAGCCTTCACTCCTTATTGGATGCAGAGGGAAATATAGGAAGTAGAGATGAAGAAAAGGCAGAAATACTTAATACCTTTGCCTCTGTTTTTAACAGTTAGGCAGATTGCCTGCACGGCAACTGGACTTGTGGGCTGACGGAAGGAGTAGGGGTGCAATATAACCCCCTGTAATACAAGAGGAGGTAGTCAGAGACTTGCTGAGTGGCTTGGATCCTCATAAGTCCGTGGGACCAGATGGGATCCATCCGAGGGT
>WEKX01018007.1:3300-22682 GCA_013390025.1 Pitta sordida | reverse complement strand
CACTGGTCAGACCACATCTTGAGTACTGTGTCCAGTTCTGGTCTCCCCAGTTTAAGAACGATGTTGAGCTGCTTGAGAGGGTCCAGAGGAGGGCGATAAGGATGGTGAAAGGACTGGAGGGCAAGCCCTTATGGGGAGCAGCTATGGGAACTGGGGTTGTTCAGCCTGGAGAAGAGGAGGCTCAGAGGCAACCTCATTGCCTTTCACAACTACCTGAGGGGAGGTTGCAGTCAGGTGGGTGTGGATCTCTTCTCTCAGGCTGACAATATCAGAACAAGAGGACATGGCCTTAAGCTACTCCAGGAGAGTTGTAGGCTGGATGTTAGGAAGAGGTTTTTCACAGAGAGTGTGATCGCTCATTGGAATGGTCTGCCAGGGAGGTGGTGGAGTCACCATCCCTGGAGGTGGTTAAGAGAAGACTTAATGAGGAGCTCAGCGACACGGTCTAGTTGGTGGGGAGTTGGACTAGATGATCCTGAGAGTCCCTGTGAGTGGCCTGTGAACCTGTGAGATCTCATTGCAGTTTACAACTTTCTCAGCAGGACAAGCAGAGGGGCAGGCACTGATCTAATCTTTTTAATGATCAACAACAGAACCTTAGAGAATGGCCTGAATTTGTGTCAGGGGAGATTTAGAGTAGATATTAGGAAAAGGTCCTTCATCCAGAAGGTGCCTGGACACTGGAACAGGCTCCCTAGGGAAGTGGTCATGGAACCAAGGGTACTAGAGTTCAAGAAATATTTCCACAAAGGTCATAAGCACATCAATTATCCTTGTGTGTTCCTTCCAAGTTAGGATATTCTGTTATTCTGTGATGCACTCTTTTCTCCTACATTTCACAGTAGCTGACCTTTTACTTTCATATAGCATCTATTTTCTTGATTTGTGTTACAATGCATCACCTTTATGAGCAGTTATACCACTTTTCTTTCAACACCTTTGTTGTAAATGACTTCTAGGACTATTATTTCTCATAGAATTCAGCCCCACCTAGTAACCGTGACTATTAATTAAAAAAAAATTAATTCCATATATAATGATCTGTAAACTTTTGTTTAATTAACACGTACATATTTCATAGGCAGAATAATTACTGCATTATTTATATCACAATCAGAAAAATTATTCAGAAAGTCCTAAGAATTCTTCTTACTAAATTTGTTTTTATTATTAATTGCCATGTAATATCTTCTTTATGGAAGTATATTGTCATGACTTTGTACTAGATGTGAAGTATTCTTTTCAATATTATTTCAGTTGACCAATTATTTGACATCAGAAAATTCTCAATGTCTACCATTATGTAATTGTCATTGTAACACTATGATTAGAGGAAACCCTAAAGCCACCAGTATAGAGATGCTAGCTGTAGTGAGCTGTCCACATTTTACTGGAGCTAGCTGGAGAGTTGGGTGTTTCCTATCCCAGTTCCTTGCAGCATTTCTCTTCTCTTTTTCATTGCTATAATCTGGTGTTGTCGTGAAGCAGTTCCATCTTCCAACCTGGTAACAATTTCATTAGTGACAAGTGAAATTATTAATAAGTATCATCTTTGTCTTTCCCCTCATCAGCAGCTATTTAGACCTTCACAAATATCCTGTGATCCTGTACTCAGTGACATGGACTAGATAATGGGAGGCTTGGATGGACCGAACATGGTCACTGGTTCTCCAGGGTTGTGGATTCGATCCCTGTGTGAGTGTTTGCATGGGAGTTGGACTAGATGATCCTTGCAGGTCCCTTCCAACTCAAAATATCCTGTGATCCTGTGAACTGCAAGTGAGAAAACAGATTCTCTTGTCCTAGAACTGCAGAATGTATTCTGTCAGTAGAGATTTCTGATACAGAAATGCCGCTATTGCGTTTTATTCTCTTCACAGGATCACAGAATCACAGAATATTATGAGTTGGAAGGGACCCACAAGGATCATCTAGTCCAACTCACCATATAACACCCATGCAGAGACCGAACGCACATCCCAGAGCGGTAAACACAATCCTAATTCCCTCACAGTGTAACAGGATACTCCGAGCCGGAAGGGACCCAGGATCATCCAGCCCTGCACCCCCTAGCTAGACCATGTCACTAAGCTCCTCATCGAGCCTTCTCTTAAACACCTCCAGGGACGGTGACTCCACCACCTCCCTGGGCAGTCCATTTCAATATGCAATCACTCTCTCTGTGAAAAACCGCTTCCTAGCATTAAGATTAAATCTCCCCTGGCGCAGCTTGAGGCCATGCCCTCTTCATCTGTTTCCTCCTCACTTGATATGCTGATCTAAAACCCTTCAAAGGAAATCTCATAATTCTCTTTATATTCTGCTTAGCAGAAAGGGAATCCTGATCATGTCTAGAGTTCTCAGCCACTATCACAATAAAATAAGTTTTAAAGAGCCATGATAAACACTTAAGTAAATCTCACTCTATCTAGAATAGGGACATGGAATAAAAACTTAAGGTGACTTTGCTATGATGCATTGTGATGTAGCCTTCTTAAATTCAGTGGCTTAGCACAGAAAACTTTCACTAAAATCTCTGTACACAGGGTAATTAGTTTTACCGTTATGCCTTGAAAATCAGGCATGAGACATATTGAAAAGGAGAAGATTTAAGACTTGATAGTTATATTTGACAGTGAATATTTCAAGACACTGTTTCTTTTACAAGTTTTCGTTCAGTAAAAGACAACAATGAGATATATAACAGTAGCTATGACACATATGTAGCGATGAATATGCCCACAAATATCAACTTTCAGAAACTGCATGACACTTCACACTTTACGTATGTCAGACCTCACATGATAGCTGGTGCTACCAAATTCTCACTCATGTTATGTAATTATCCAAGTTGCATACTAAAAGAATCACAGAATCACAGAAGATTATGAGTTGGAAGGGACCCACAAGGATCATCTAGTCCAACTCACCATCTAATACCCATACAGCGACCGAGGGCACATCCCAGAGCATAATAACAACCTAGATGCCTCACAACCTAGCAGGCCACTCCGAGCCGGAGGGGGCCCAGGGTCATCCAGCCCTCACCCCCCAGCTAGACCAGCTAGACCATGTCACTAAGCTCCTCGTCCAGTCTTCTCTTAAACACTTCCAGGGATGGCGACTNTCCGGCAGTTCAACATTTGCCCCCAGCTTAGTATCATCTGCAAACTTGCTGATGATGGATTCAATTCCCTCGTCCATGTCATCGATAAAGATAAGGAAAACTTTAAATAGAGAATTCACACAATGATTATAGAATAATAGCAGCATGATTTGGATGTCCAGGCTTCAAAGCCTAGGGGAATGAAATGCCCTGAAAGTTCAGCCTAAAAAGTGCTGTCCAATCTTTTCTGCCTTTGTCTCCAGCTGTAGATGAGCACATTTATTACTGCCATATGTCAAGCACAGAGATTGCAAATTAGTGGCACATGCTTTTATTAAAGACAGGAATTGAATTATGATTAGACTAACTCCAAATTACAATAGCATATGAAAAAACATAAGCTGCAGGGGAACACAGCTCCAGATGAATTTGTTGTTTTTATGGCGCTAATGAAAGCTATTCTTTGTCCAACAAAATACCTTAGAAAAAAATGATATTAAAAATATCACAAAGCTGATGCAACACTTCATCTTGCTATTTGTCATTAACCATGTCTTTCAAACATTTTTATTTTATTCTCTTCTCATTCATCTAGATAGGCTTTTATTCCTTTCCACTTTTTGCTAATGGGTTCTTTCTGTGTTGAACAAACCTAAAAAAAATTAACAAAACGAAAATAAACAAAACCCTTCCTCCAAACAACCAAACAAAAAAAGAACAAGTGTGAGAGGGAAAACCCATCATTCAGTTTCAATGCCTCACGCAATTCCAGAACTCCATTTATTTTATCAAACAAAGTAGATATTTTTAAAATTCTGTGTTGAAGGGTGGAAATTTATTTTTACCCTTCTTCTTCCATCTCTGAGTTACATATATTTTGGAAAGAACTTCCAGGTTCTCCAGTTGAAAGAGGCAATCATATGCCTGACGACATATACAATAGGAACGGGCAATGGAGTACTTTCACTTCTTATTTGCTGAAGAAAAAAATAATAACTATTACACCAACTCGGAAAAAAGAGAGGGCTTTCTGCAATTTACAGAGTTCTACATACACTTTTTCGGAAAGAAACTACAGTCTAACACAAATCTATTTTAGTAATAAAACCCCAATTCTGTCCACATCTAGAGAAGCCTGGACTTCCTTACTATTTAATACAGGGGTGTAATCTCTTTTATGAACAGGTGACTCATCTGGTTGATGATAGAAAGGCCATGGATGTGGTGTACTTGGATCTTAGCAAAGCCTTTGACATGGTTTCCCATGATAAGCTTCAGAAGAAACTATCAGAGCGTGGGTTGGATAGAAGCATTCTGTGCTGGGTTAAGAATTGGTTGGATGGACGAGCTCAGAGAGCGTTGGTGAATGGTGCCACGTCTAGCTGGTGCCTGGTCACTAGTGGAGTCCTAAAGGGATCAGTGCTTGACTCAGCACTGTTTAATATCTTTACTGGATGGGGGAGTTGAGTCCATCATCAGCAAGTTTGTAGATGATAGCAAGCTAGGGGCAAATGTTGAACTGCCAGAGAGTAGAAGGGCCCTTCAGAGGGACCTTGATAGGCTAGAGAAATGGGCAGATTCCAATAATATGAGATTGAACAAGTCCAAATGCCGTGCTCTTCACTTTGGACATAACAATCCCAGGCATCGCTATTGCCTGTGGGACGAGTGGTTGGAGAGTGGTGAAATGGAGAGGGATTTGAGAGTAATGATTGACAGGAAACTTAATATGAGCCAACAGGGTGCCCACGTGGCTAAGAGGGCCGATGGCATCCTGGCCTTTATCAGTAATAGTGTGGCCAGTAGGACTAGGGAAGTTATTCTTTTTCTGTGCTCAGTGCTGCTCAGATCACATCTTAAGTAGTGTGTCCAGTTCTGGGCTCCCCAGTTTAAGAAAGATGTTGAACTGCTTGCTTCAGCTGCTAGTTGAACAGAGAAGGGCGACAAGGATGATGAAAGGACTGGAGAACAAACCCTATGGGAAGTGACTGTGGAAGCTGGGACAGTTCAGTCTGGAGGAGTCTCAGAAGTGTTTACAACTACATGAAGGGAGGTTCAGTCAGGTGGGTGTGAATTTATTTTCTCAGGCTGCCAGCACTAGAACAAGAGGACATGGCCTTAGTCTACACCAGAGGAGGTTTAGATTGGATGTTAGGAAGAGCTTTCTCACAGAGAGAGTGATTTCTCACTCTGCCCAGGGAGGTGGTGAAGTTGCCATCCCTGGAAGTGTTTAAGAGAAGACTTGATGAGAAAGTCAGTGACATGGTCTAGATTGTGGTAGGCTTGGATGGATGGAGCATGGTGCCCATGGCTCCAGGGTTGTGGGTTCGATCTCTGGGTGGGCGCTCACTTGGGAACTGGACTCGATGATCCTTGTGGGTCCCTTCCAACTTGGAATAACCTGTGAACCTGTAATGGGTTTTTCCCTGGCTGGATGCCAGTAGTCCAAATTGTTGCTTGTCCTGAATAAGAAGATGATACACAAAGGGTGGGTTGGAATAAGGCAGTTTAAGAGAAGCAAAAAATAAAGCTAAGCACACACAGAAGCAAAGCAAAAGAACTAATCTCTACTTTCCATCAGCAGAGGTGTCCATCCATATCTAGGGAAGCAGGGCTCCTACATGTATACATGGTGTTTCGAAGGGAACCATTGAGAACAGTGAGTGCCTCCCACTTCCTGCTCCCTTCCTCAGCTTTTATACCTGAGTTGATGTCATATGGTATGGAATATTCCTTTGGCCAGTTTGGGTCAGACGGCCTGCTCTTGTCTCCTCCTAGAATCTCCTACATTAGTGTTGATGTGTGCCCGGCTCTAGTCAAAACACTTGTGTGCTGTTTTCAAGACCATTCTAAAGCACAGCATTATGAGGGCTGCTACAGGCTCAGGCAGACCTGATACAAGGGGAAAGGAATTTTGTTTGAGCTCCAGTCCTCATTTTAACTTCTATTCCAGAATTGTGATCATTGGCTGAGTCTATCAGGACTAGCTTACAGTAAACACAGACTTTCTTGTCAATTTGGTCACAGACATTTCTATAAGATTTTAGTCAATTTCTTATACTGCAGTCTCCTAAAAAAATTGACAGGAGGGGATTTACCAAATTATTATGTTTCTTTGAGATTCTTGAAAGAATGATGTTAATAAAAATAGATAAGTAAATTAGGAAATACAGTAATCCCTCAAATATTGTGGGGGGTCAGTTCCACAAAGATGCCACGATAAATGAAATCCATGAAGTAATAGCAGATATGGTAAATACAGTACATAGAGTAAATACGGTAAATATGCAGGAAAAAAATCTGTGATGTATTGAAGCCATGAACGGTGAACCATGAAGTAACAAGGGATTATTATATTTTTAAATAAATCAAAACTCAATATAGGAAAACACTAATTTCAAAGGGCTCTATAACTTGGCTGACTGATGAGAATTGTCTCCTAAAATTCTCATATAGTTTACTGACATTAAAAATAGCAATATTTTTCTCTGGCATTTGTCAATATGACATGTGCAACAATTTATATTTCATCCAAACTCTCTATTTTGACTTTTATTTGACTGGAACAGGAAACATCTTTGAAATCTCAATGTTTTCTTCAGAAATTAAGTTCTATCTTTTAAATTATGAAACTTTGTTTTTAATTATTGCTAGAGACCATTTACAGAGTGAAAGAGAAACCAGATAAGGCTCTTGAGAATCCAGTTTCCCTCTGGGCTAAAGAGAGATCAGATTTTCAGTCCCACATTTTCCCTATCTCGTGTGGCTTGATATCAATTAAGTGTACACTTTGGTTTAGCAAGTAATTGCTCTCCTGGTTTCCTTTAGCAGGTAGACATGGCACAGAAAGGATCAACACCCTTTGAGTCCTTTCAATATTTTTTTCTGATTAAAACAAACCGCAATTTTTCCTTAGTATTTTGTTGAGCTTCTATAGGTAGAAAAGGGGAATTATACTCACAGGTTCACAGGTTAACAGGTTATTCCAAGTTGGAAGGGACCCACAGGATCATCTAGTCCAACTCAGGGATCGAACCCACAACTGTGGGTCCATGGGCACCATGCTCTATCCATCCAAGCCTCCCATCACCTAGGCCATGTCACTGAGCTTCTCATCCAGTCTTCTCTTAAACACATCCAGGGTTGGCGACTCCACCACCTCCCTGGGCAGACCATTTCAATGAGGAATCACTCCCTCTGTGAAAAAACTCTTCCTAACATTCAGTCTAAACCTCCCCTGGAGTAGCTTAAGGCCATGTCCTCTTGTTCTGGTTTCGTCAGCCTCAGAGAAGAGATTCACACCCACTCGACTGCAACCTCCCTTCAGGTAGACGTGAAGAGCAATCAGGTCACCTCCAAGTCTCCTCTTAACCACGCTGAACAACCCCAATCCTTTCATCATCCTTGTTGCCCTTCTCTGGACCCTCTCAAGAAGTTCAACATCCTTCTTAAACTGGGATCCCGGAACTGCACACAGTACTCAGGATGTGGTCTGACCAGCGCCGAATAGAGGGGAAGGATAACTTCCCTACTCCAACTGAGTACACTGTTCGTAATAAAGGCCAGAATGCTGTTGGCCCACTTAGCTACCTGGGCACACAGCTCGTATTAAGTTTCCCGTCAATCATTACACCTAAATCCCTCTCCATTTCACCACTCCCCAGTCGATAACTATGGATGGGGATTGTTAGTTCCAATTTGAAGAACCCGGCATCTGGACTTGTTCAATCTCATATTATTGGAGTCTGTCCATTCCTCTAGTCTGTCAAGGTCCCTCTGAAGGGCCCTTCTACTCCCTGGCAGTTCAACATCTGCCCCTAACTTACTATCATCTGCAAACTTGCTGATGATGGACTCAATTCCCTCATCCATATCATCAATAAAGATGATGTACAGTGTTGGGCCTAACACTGACCCCTGTGGGACTCCAGTAGTGACTGGCTGCCCACTGGATGTGGCGCCATTCACCAACACTCTCTGAGCTCGTCCATCCAAGCAGTTCCTAACCCAACATAAAATACTTCTATCCGGGCCATGCTCTAAGATTTTCCCCTGAAGCTTCCCATGGGAAACCGTGTCAAAGACTTTGCTAAGGTCCAAGTACACAACATCCATGGTTTTTTTATCATCAACCAGGCGATTCACCAGATCATGAAAGGAGATCAGATTGGTCAGGCAAGACCTACCTCTCTTAAATCCATGCTGTCTAGTTCTATTGTCATGGTCATTTTGCAGTTGCTGCATAATAGCACACAAGACTATCTGTTCCATGACTTTGCCCAGGACTGAGGTCAGGCTGACAGGTCTATAATTACTCGGATCATCTTTCCTGCCCTTCTTGTGGATGGCTGTCACATTAGCCCATTTCCAGTCTTCCAGTACATCCCTGGTAAGCCAGGACTGTTGGTAAATTAAGGAGAGTGGCTTAGCGAGTTCATCTGCTAGTTCTTTCATCACCCTTGGATGGATCCCATCTGGTCCCATGGACTTGTGAGGGTCCAAGCCACTCAGTAAGTCTCTAACTACCTCCTCCTGGACAGGCGGATTATATTACACCCCTACTCCTTTCTTCAGTCTAGTAGTCCAGTGGTCCTGCAAGCAATCTGTCTTACTGTTAAAAATAGAGGCAAAGAAGGCATTAAGTATCTCTGCCTTTTCCTCATCTCTAGTTACTAAATCCCCTTCTGCATCCAATAAGGTGTGAAGGGTGTTGCAGCCTCTCTTTTTACTGTTGATGTATTTGTAAAAACATTTCTTATTGTCTTTACAGAAACAGCTAGCTTGAGTTCCATCTGGGCTTTTGCCTCTTTAATTTTTCTCCTTCATGACTTGACAACTTCCTTAAACATGCCCTGAGTTACCTCCCCTTTTTTCCAAAGGTGGTACATCCTCCTTTTTTCCCCAAGTTCTTTCAGGAGCTCCTTGCTCATCCAGGCTGGTCTTCTGCCCCTCCAGCTCATCTTTTGGCACATTGGGACCGCCTGCCCCTGTGCCTTCATGAACTCATTCTTAAAGTATGTCCACTCCTGAAGCCGCATTTAATATGTTTCTTCCCCTGCATAGGACAAACTACAATATAGCCCTTTGGCTTCTATCAGCTCACCTAGACACTTCTAATTTGCTTTGAACGGACATTTTTCAACTCCATTTCCTCAAACACAACCCAGGTGGCAAGCTCGTGTCCAGTAACTCTTTGGAAAGTCAGTATGAGTAGATGCATCCAGCTGCAATATTCAGATTGAGGTGTAGGGCTGGATGACGTTGTGCCCCCTCCGTCTCGGAGTGGCTTGCTAGACTGTGAGGGATCTAGGTTGGTGTTATGCTCTGCGATGTGCTCTCGGTCTCTTTACGGGTGCTAGATGGTGAGTTGGACTAGATGATCCTTGTGGGTCCCTTCCAACTCATAATTTTCTGTGATTCTGTGATTCTGTGATTCTGTGATACCTTATTTCCATTTTATCTCCAGGAATACAATATATGTTTTTTAAGACTCTATGCGTATGTACAGGGATGGGTGAATTTTGTTAGCACAGGTAGTTTTGCATGGAAGTATAATTAAATTGCATTGATTGAATTAAATGTCTGACAAATGCATGGTCTGCTCATTCCACCCTGAATGGGGCATATAAAATGCATCTCCACAGTCTGGCCGCAACTATTTTATGCATTTGAAAATAGATATTAATCTGGAATGAACTCATTTGATGCTCCCTGACTCTGAATTCTTCATCAAAATTATTCCTTCATCAGCCTCGGATAAGAAAGCAAATCATTCATGATTAAAAGGCTTATCTTTTTTATTTTTTAATTTTATTAGCATTTACACCTGACATAGGATTTTTATGGCAGGGAACCACTTGTTCATACGAAAAAAAATTGCTTTATGCTTGCTTGGGAAGATCATGCTGATCAAAAATAATTAAGAGGGAAGGAGAGTTATTAAAGCTGAAGAGAGCTATCTAATTGCAAATACTGAGTAGCAATATCTTTACCACAATATGACGGAACACACTGTGTTTGTTACTTCAGTTCATTCCATCTCTGATTTCAATATACAGAAAGAAAAACCTAAATACAATTTAAAGAATGTGAGGATGAGGAATTTGGTGCCTTGCTAATGTCTGCAGTCAAGGTACTTTGCCATTTACATTTCAGATTATGTCATTAAAATGGAATCAGTAATAAATACCTGTAAAAGTCTAATGCAGTAAGGATTTTAAACATCCACAACACGGTCTGAAAGTACTGACATTGTATATTTATGTATTTAGGAAATACTCAAAGCTCAGTTTAACGAGTTATCAAACTTGTATAGATAGATCATTAGAGGATTTTGTATCAGACCAGTAAATTACAGTTAGATCTCTGTAGGACTGGGAATTATTTAATTAACTGCTTAATTTATTTAAGATTCAATGAGAATCTTAAATACCAGTCACTATAAAAATTCTCTTAAGAGCTTCATTCATGTAACATGGACCAGTACAAAAGTTTTTCTCAAAAGCTGCAGAACTGTGCTGTGTCTATCCAAGTATCTTCAATTACTTGACTAGGTTTGGAAACCATGTAAGAAGATATACATTATAGGATAATGTTTTCTTTCACTTCCAGATGGAAAAAGAATCAGTACATGCATGGCATGGAATGGATTGATCCGCCGCTACCTTGTGGGATTCGCCCTCCCCACTCCTCCCCCCACAAGTGAGGGTTTGCCTGCTGCCAGAGCCAGAATTCATCCCCTGCTAGACCCAAGGAAAGCCGAGCTGAGCAGGCATTTCATATCAGGAAGATTTGCCTGGTCTTGCTTGCGAGCTTGCTTGCTTGCAATCTGGACCTGGGATAGTAGCGGCTCCTGTACACGTGTGCCCACAAGAGGGAGACCCACCATGGCCTCACGGCAAGCTTCATTCCAAGTGGAGTGCAGTGGCGACTGCAGAGCAGCTTTACAGGTGGAGCGGGCTGGGATGGTCAGGTCTGGACAGTCCCAGCAGCCTCATGGGTGGGGCAAGGGGTCTGGGCCAGCTTGGGCAGTGTGTGAGGTGGGGCAAGAAGGGGCAGAAGCTCTCCTGATGCATCACAAGCTGCAGAGCAGTCCTGGGAATGCCCTGCAACAACTCTGGAGCTGAGGTGGGTGGGTCGACAGGGGTGGCTAAATTGAATATTCAATATCTTATTTACTTGGTAGCCATTTGCCAGTCACGCTGCACATGAACAGGAGGGATTTATCACAGAAAAAAACCCTGTGTTGGGGTGAACTCGCAAAGAGAAAAAGATGCAGACTGGCGGGGGTCCACTGTGTTTTAAAAACATTGAGGCTTTTTGTGTTCTTTGGCATTTCCTTGGTAGAGGTTAACATGAGGGGGGGAAAAAAAGACAGATTATAAAATACACAATTAGAGAGCTATTTAAAGCTTTAATCTGCAGAGCTATGAATTCTACAGCAGGATTATTTCAGTTACATTCTCTTAATTTTACTTCAGTGAAGGAAATGCATAAATAGATAGGACATCACAAAATAGATTTTGTGGTCTCTGTTAATGCCATCAGATTAAGCACATTGGTAAAAAGTGTGTCCTTAGTTTCTTTCAATTGTCTATGTGTATGATTAGTGCTCGTCCTGATGAATAGCTCTTAAATCCTAACTAGAGAAGTATTTCTTTGCATTCTTATGTCAAAAAGTGACCTTTTCACAAAACCAACACGGAATCCTGGTGTGAAGCTTTTTCCCCATCAAGAAAGAGCATTACAATTCCTTGTGTGAAAGATATTTTTGAGGGATTGTCATGGGTTTGATGTCAGAGGTTTCTTTTCACGTGTTTACAGAGGAAAAGTTTTAACCAGTTTTTTTCTTTCCCTCTTTCTTTCCCACTCCCCTCCCCCCGAGACAAGAGGGGATTTAACACACATGTACCAGGTTTTCTTTGTGAGTTTTTTTTCCATTTTCTCCCAAGATGGGGGGAGGGGCAAGGGCGCAGTGGTGTGGCTTTCCCTGCGCCTCAGCTTTTTCCTCCCCCAGCCCCTCTCACCGCCTCTGGAGTGGTGCCGGCGGCGCGGTCCTGGAGTGCCGATGCAGCACATAGCAGCGCACATACCTGGTTCCCTGCCGAGGTCGGGGGTCAGCCATGTGGGGGTTTGGAGGTCGCCCTGACGATGATGTAAAACACTGGTTCTTCTGGAGAGACAGACGAGATTGACAGCTCGGAGCCTTATCCCATTGGACACAGAGACACTACCGGGGAGGAACTAAAGAGCCTTTAAAAGCTACAGCATGAAAGGGACCGGTCTCTCTCTCGATCTTGCAGGAATCACCTGCTGCCTTGCTCCAGCTGCATCCCACTCCTGTTGCCATCTTCTCCCATCTGCATCCTGCTCCTCCTCGCTGGTNTAATGGTCTCTCATCCATTTTTCTTTGAAAACAACCCCAACAGTGTCCAAATCAGGACAGGGATGACACAGTTAAAAGCAATTTGGATCTTGTTTGCTTGAAAAAATAGCCGCTCTGGTTAAAGACAATGAATGTCTTATTCAAGCACTTCTTCCTCCTGTACATATATATGTAAGGATTCATGGGCATACTAGGTTTTTCTAGGATATTCTTAGAAATGTTGGATATGTGACATCATATTTTAGTAACATTCCAAATGCCCTGGTGTCCTAGGGTGGTGTGTATATATTCCATATCTTTGTGTTTTGGCTTGTGAATACCAGTCCTTAACAACACCAAGGTCATTTTCTCTCTCTGTCCAGAAGATGAGAAAAAAAAATTCAAAAACTGAGAAGCGGCAGTTGAAGAAAAAAAATTTCTGGGGGTAGCTCACACAGCGGCAGCAGAGGCAGGATGCTGGTGGGAGCTCTCTGGCAGTCGTGGTTGTGTGGGGCTGGAGAGGGGCTGCTCTGATGGGTTTTTCTCCAGCTTTTGGGATAGCCCCATATTTCTTCCTTTTTTCTTGTTTTCTTTTTTTTTCCTTTTTCCTTTTTTTTGTTTTTTTTGCTTTGTTTTTCTGGGACATATTTCTTGCTGCACTCCAACCACTGGAAGAGGGGAAGAGGGCCTGCAGTTCCCTTCCCCTGCCCCCGGGGGTTCCTCCTCATCATCTCTTGGTTTCCCCTGGAGTGCCTGCATCCTGACCCAAGGGATTTCTTCCGGAACTGTCGGCTGGAATCTCATCGAGACCGACAGGACTCTTCACTTACAGGACTTTCCACATCACAGGACTCTTTTCATCACCAGATCTGTGGGACATCTCAGGTTTTGTTGTTTAACACTGTTGTATCTTGTCTGTTTACTAAAGTAAATAGTTTATACTTTTCACACTTTCCTTGTTTGTTTTCCGAACTTGGTGAGGGGAAGGGGTGGTTTATGTTGTTTTTCTTTGGCTCAGCCCCAAATTTGCCTCAAACCTTAACACCTGGAAAATACTTACTTAAGAGCAGAAGGTTTCCATGTTTTAGTGGAAGAGAATATGATAAAGTTTCCTCTCCTGAGGGTGTAAGAATTCTTTCCACTTTCCCGGGAGAAGAAACACATTATTCAGAATAATATCCCACTTAGCATAGCCAGAAACACTGAAACTTATCTCCTGATGTGCCAGACAGAGCTAGTCAGTTTATTGAAAATCTCATGGGTTAAACCCAACTTACTTTAGATGAGGTCTCAAATAATTTATCTAAACAGAGAGTTTATTCAGATTCTGAGGTAGTGTTAACAGCCAAGGAATCTAGCTTTCCTGTGTGTGCTCAAATCTACTTGAATCAAAATAAAAAATATTCAGGAAGTATGAATGATGGCCTGGGTGAGAGCTCACATCATGAAACTGAAGTTGCTTCTTAAGATATATGAATGCAAAAGGAGAGGATCAAGGGGTCTCTGGCCTTGAGAAACTACCCCTTCTTTGCTGCTTTCAGCCGTGTAAGCGTTCTCAGTATGATTCAGTGCAAAGCCAAAATGGCAGAGTGGGAAATGGCTTAATCTCACCTGCTTGACAGTGTGACAGACAAGAATTGTTCAGTAAAACATTTACAGCTGAGAGGCAGAATTCAGCAGATCTTCATTCACCTCTACAGTTACTACATACTGGCTTCTAGTTGAGACCCAATAGCAAGTCCTTAATAATTAGGTAATGATGGTAGCGCTAGATGCTTAATTAACCCTGCCAAGGTGAGTGTTTGAGGGGATATTCCTCTTTAAGAACTCATCTACTCTGTTCCAAGGGAACCACAGATGAAGGATGATAGATGAGGAATGCTTACGCAGATAGATACTGATTTCTCCTCTGTCATTGCAAGCACCAATCTCAGCTATAGGGAAACAGACTGCAACAAATGAAGCTTCTCAGAATAGTAACCCTAGTACTTCCTTAAGGTTTGTATGTGGTACTAGCTTCTAAGGAGATAATCAACTAGTTACTGTCCAAAAAAATCCTGCCTGACCCTCAGATTGCCTCCATGTTACAAGATTTCAATACTGAATCTTCAGCTACACAAGTGAGTGGTCAGAGTGTGCAGAGCTCTCAGAAAACCATTATGGCTCTGACAAGTCATGCAGAAGTCTTCCAACAAAGCCAGGGGCACATATGTGGAGACAGCTATTTTCTACACCAAAAAATTTCTCAGGGGTAGAAAACTAATTTCAGTTTTCAATCCCTTTCTTTTTGCAGAAAGTCCCAATTGCATGTCAAACAGCATAGCAACCATCCTGCACAGTGTATTGCTGTCCATCAGAAGCTAAGCTGAATTAAGCTTGTGAGCTTGAACCCCACAGAGGCCTTCAAACCAGAAGACAGAAGCATAACCTTTGAAACTGATCACGTTCCCTGTTATTGGGCTGCTCATTTTGCTTGAAATTTCCTTCAAAGGTAAAACAACTAGGATATTGTTATATGTGATAATACAGGAAAAAGTCAGATGTTTCTGTGAAGGTTTCAAACACAGATCTGTGCTAAGGCAACTTTATTATTTGACCATTCAGGAGAAACTATGACAGTCACACTCCCACAATCAGTTTCGCTGCTGGGACTGTGCAGGTCCAGTGACCCAGCAGGTAAACCAGTTGACCTCCTACACACACCACACTCACACAGTCAGACTAGGTTTCCTTACTAGCACAATACCAGGTTTCCCATAACAGAGTCTCAGACCTCTGGATCCTTAGAATAATTTAATCATGATGCAACAATAGAATAACTACACAAGCTGGGTGTCTCTGAAGAGGGACCCTGAACGACACCAGAACAAGAGGACATAGCCATAAACTATGCTAAGGGAAGTTTAGACTGGATGTTAGGAAGAGTTTTTTCACAGAGAGAGTGATCTCTCAGTGGAACAGTCTGCCCAGGGAGGTGGTGGATTTGCCATCCCTGGAGGTATTTAAGAGAAGACTCGATGAGGAGCTCAGTGACATGGTCTAGATGGTGGGAGGCTTGGATCGATGGAGTGTGGTGCTCATAGTTCCACGCTTGTGGGCCTGATCCCTGGGTGGGCGTTTGCTTGGGAGTTGGACTAGATGATCCTGTGGGTCCCTTCCAACTCAGAATAACCTGTGAACAAAAGGGTACTTGTGATTTTATACTGTCACAGTCTAAGTGCATGGGAGGTCATTGCTGGGCTCATCAGCTCCTTCTGTGTCTCTGAGTGTCTAGTTCCCTGGCTAGGCCACAGGTCCCTTAGCCCTTTGTTGTGTGAAGGGTTGGCAACTGCTCATGGCCTCTGGACTTGGGCTCCTGCCACCAAGAGTTCAACATGCAGCTGCACACTGAACTACCTGTATTGAGTATATTCCTCAACAATTGATGTGAAAATTCCAGGTAAGCTAATAATACACCTTATCATTGCAGGATTTGTTCTGCAGATTTCACAGTAGATGTTCTGAAACTTTGTTGGGTTAATTTTCAGATGGGGCTGTGGGGGGCCCGAGACTCTCAAACACACAACACAGTCCCCTCAAACCTCTTTCCCAGTCTGAACTACTGTCCGAGTCAGCTATATACATTCCACTTTCTGATAATGAATAGAAACATTCATCAAATGGATATTTGTTCACCCTTGTGTATGGAAAGTAACATTAATTCCATATATAGCAATAAATATGAATATTTCTTATGTGCCATTTTATTGCTTTAATCATCTAAGAGGTAGGAACAAACTCATATGTCATAGGTGTACAGTTGCACACTGTGACTTTGGCGTTTGTCTCATTTGGACTGTAATTCAGGCAGAGGCATCTCTTCAATAACTATAAAGAACCTGATCACGACATGACTATATGGATCATGTTGGTGAATAGTGAATCAGTTGGACCTCCTTCTGGATGACACTTCAGTATCTGATGTGTTTCCAAACATCAGAAAGTGCTGTACCTGAAAATTTAGAGCTAAAGATATTTTTTGTACACTCAGAAAGGATGCCCTGGACCAGGGGTCAGGCAAGTTCCTGATGACAACAGATACCCAACTAGAAATGGGTGTGGGGACCTGTATTTCAGGCAGGGGCCAAGTGCAAGAACTTCTGTCTGAAATCAGCTCACATGGGTCAGGCTCCCCGCAGAGCTGTCAGGGAATCTTTCTCAGTATCACCAGAAAAAAGTACTACCCTATATGCACTGTACCTACATTGGCTCTGAGCTCAGGCAGACAAAACCCCAGAATGCAAGAGGATTTATCCAGAGTCCTTAAAGCACGGCTGTTTACGTACAAACATTCTACTGTAGTGCAGCATTCTGCACTTCAGCTAGACCATTTTTTCTATCTGCTTCCACCCCACTGCAAATGTGAACTAAATTATTTTGCAATTGCAGAAGTGTGGGGGTGTGTAAGGAATCAATTAAGAGGAGTCAGCTGAGAAAAGGCAATTTGTTAAGACATGATAACTTGGTTATTCGTAATTGTTGGTATCTTTCCTGAAGATTTCTGACTTCTAGAGGGTTAACGACTTCCTAATATCTCATCATCTTCTAATGGAGAAGACAGGATGATGGGGGTTAATTTAACTTTCTAGATTTATTGCCTAATTTTCTGAGTGTTGTATAATTCAACTAAATTACCCAAGACAAAGAAATGTCACCAGACTTATTTTATTTCATGAAAATCTGCTATTGGAAATAAACTCTGCAGAAGTACATCTTTCTTGGAAAACAATTCAAAGTTAGCTGGATATATTGCATATTTTTTCCAGTTTCTCATGCATTGAATATTACAACTTCAGGCTACAGACTGGACATGAATTCTTCCAGTGGTCTGATCCCATGTGAAAGAATACTTTTTCTAAAGCCAGGGAAAAGAGTGGAAAACAAACTATATAAATGCACTTATTTGAAAAACTAAAAATTCCCTTATCCTAGAAAAAAACATCAGATGAAATTATTTGATGAAATTATTTCTCAATAAATTGCCTCAAACCAGTATTGAATGAGCAGTTTTCAGAATCACAACTTGTATTTTCAGCTTTATCCAAAATAAATGTCACAAACTTTCCAAGTCCATTATTGTGCTGAGCTCTCTGTAATAATCGCGTGGTTTAGTCTATGACAAATGTTGACCTTTGTAAGTTTCTTACTGCTTCAGGTTTTTCCTTTTGACTAATTTTAGTAACTATTTTGATAAGTGCTATGAATTAGTAGGTACCATGATCCTAGAAGTCAGAGGTTTCTGATTTTTGTGCTGATTCTGTCACTTACTTGTTTTGAGATTGAAATCCTCAGTATTTCAATGCCTTCCAGTTTGCTCCTCTAAAATAGGACTAAATTATGTATTTTAAATCTACAGTGATGAAATAATGAATGCTTGCACAGAGATTTGAGAGTATAAAGTGCTCTATAAATACCAGGCATTATTATAACCAACCTATAATGGAAAAATGCAGTCCTGAAAGGAAATCAACAATGAATTCAAAGCCGAGGGATTAAAATTAATGATTACAGAGAAGAAAGCAAGTTCAACCTGAGATGTATGTGCTGTGTAAACACACTTTTATAAACACCTAAGATTATTTTCAAATGTTTCCCTGTTACAGAAATCCCAACAAAAGTATAACTATTTTATGCTCTAAAAATAAGCAACAAAAAGATCTCAAAGCATTTTCAGGTCACAAATATGTTATAATCCAAATATGGTCCCTAGGAAATTATATTGTGTTCCTAACAAACCTTCTGTTTCATTATATTGTTGAAAAACCCAGAAACCGGTAGCTCTAAGGAAAGAAAGGAGATAATGTTAGTACATATATGTCTAGTTAGAGTTTGGCAGAGGACGTCTTGGGTATTTACCACAATAGGACTTGCTGTGCTGTAACCTCACATTTAACACTAACCTCCAGGCACATGGACAATAGAATAACAGCTCCCTCTCCACTATCTGTCATGTCACAGTTACAAGGTGCATGTACCCTGGTACAGTATGTTAGGTATCTGTGATGCTTAACAACACTACTTAACATGTTTGACTTGACCAAGCAGTCAGAAGATCAGAGTCTGATTTCCTATCTGATTTTATGCGTATTTTTGTATCATTTTCTTTTTCTAATCCTTTTTCTTTTGTAACTTACACAAGCAACTAACACAGCAGAGAGGAGGCAGTCCAGAAGGATCCTAGAGATAGCTGATGATTGTTTCTTGACGGAGCTGGTGAGTGAGCCTACCAGAAGTGAGACTCTCCTTGACCTACTGTTTACAAATAGGGAAGAGTTGGTTAGCGATCCTGTGGTTGGAGAAAATCTGGGATGCAGTGACCTTGAAATAATAGAGTTTTCAATTGACAGTGTGATGAGAAAAGGCATAAACCAAACCTCCATGCTGTAATTCCAGAGTGTGGTTTTTGGATTACTTAAGGATTTAATTAGGAGGGTACCATGGGAAACAGCCCTTAACGGCAAGGGCGTCCAGGAGGGTTGGACATACTTTAAGAATGAGTCCATGAAGGCACAGGAGCGGGCAGTCCCAATGTGCTGAAAGATAAGTCAGGCTAGAGAATCGGGCAGATTCCAATAATATGAGATTTAACAAGACTAAGTGCTGGGTTCTTCACTTTGGACATAACAACCCCATGCATCGCTATTGACTGGGGGATGAGTGGCTGGAGAGTGGTGAAATGGAGAGGGATTTAGGTGTAATGACTGATGGGAAACTTAATACGAGCCAGCAGTGTGCCCAGGTGGCTAAGAGGGCCAATGACATCATGACCTGTATTAGGAACAGTGTGGTCAGTCAGATTAGGGAAGTTATCCTTCCCCTGTACTCGGCGCTGGTCAGACCACATTTTGAGTATTGTGTGCAGTTCTGGTCTCC
>WEKX01018005.1:5816-102904 GCA_013390025.1 Pitta sordida | reverse complement strand
GGACCAGTCCACTGTCCCTTCAGAAAGGATCACCACAGTGTCTCGTGAAGCCAAAACATCCCCACCTGCCTTTAGTTTTTAAAATAATCCATGGAACAACTCAGCAGGAGAGCAGGAACATTCCTAATGGTACCTTGGAAGTCCATACCACAAGTACTGCAGGAAAACTGCAGCTGTACAAGTACCTTGTGCCTGTGGATCCCTTCATTCACCTCGTGCACAAATCCTGTTCTTACCTCTAAAGAATTCCAGGTTTAGCAGAATATTGGATTATGGAGCAGCACCCCACAGCAGCAAGCAAAACCCTCCACACACAGCCCCAACTGACCCTGGCAAATTGATGCAGAACAAGCAAAAAACGTTAGTTCCACACTAAAAAAAAAAGAGTTATGCGAGAGCAGCCTTTGCCTCATAAACCCCCAGGGAGAACTTTAAAAGATTTAAAGAAGAAATAACCCCTCAGCCATAACACAGCTACTCTGGGGGTCACCTAGTACACCCAGCAGCACACCTGGGATTCTGGTCTCAAGCTAAACTTCAGTGATAATCCCCTAGACTGTATTAAATGAGTGTGTTTGTTTGGTTTTGTTGTTTTGTTTGTTCCTTTTTAGAGTAGATTTAATGCTGCTTCCACCCCATAAAGTAAATATTTGCGGAGTTTCAGTTTGTTGTCGGGGTTTATATTTTCTCATGGCCCTAAACACACCTTTGTGTTTGTCTTTGCAACTCTTTAACACAAAAACAAGTTGGTCCGTGGCTCATGCAAACACTTGAAAAATAAGTGTTTTTAAAAGCTTTATGTCCACTTAAGGAAATACTTTGCAGCTGCTCTTTAAAGAATTGTTTTGCTCCGTTTCATTGGTAGTTTCGCCTCAATGACTGGATTTATCTGGGTTCACTGATGAAATATTCTCCAGCCTTTATGATTATTAATTCACTAACTTGACCATATTTGTTTTGCTTTAAAAAAAAGATGTACCTCCCAATACACCCGGTGGTATTTAACTCATTTCTCCTGTGGTGTTACCGGGTTTTAAATACTTAAAACTAATTTTGGCAGTATTAAAAGATTAAAATAAATATTTTTGCAAACAGCTCGGGTAAACTTTGGTATTGAAAGGTTAGGAGCAGTTTTACAATCAGTTCCATGTTTCTGAAAGCTCCCTGGAACTTTGAGTCGGGTGGATGAATTGTTTTCTTGTCATGGAACTTGGGGTTTTGTGCAGAACTCCCCAACGACTGCGTTGGGTTAATAGTAGAAATTAATCGTTGTAAGCTCCCTGGGTTTTACTGAGGTTCAAAACATTTCTTGGGGTTTTGTGATTTGGTGTTGGATAATACTGGATCTTGAAGTTTTATTGTGTTCTGGGTTTGCGCTCTTCGATGGGAAAACTACGTATATCCCAACGCCCTTTTAATATGTTTATGTACAGCTCATGTAGAACTGCCATAGGTGTAAAAGAAAGAGCTTTATAAAATCAGTCTTTGTGTCCTCAGGCATTTGCGAGCAGCCCTCGTTTCGAACAAAGGATTTAAACCCAACACCGGTGTTGCCATTGCGAGTCTGGTTTGGCTCATCCCCCTTTGAGATCGACACAAAAACTGCTGAAATAAACTAAAAATACACCTCGGAGAGGTGTCTGAGAGGGCTTGGTCGGTCACAGGAGTCAGCGTGCTTCCTCAGCTCCACTGCGGCTTTCCCAGGTGGAAAACTACCTTAATTTATATACTTTTAAAAATAAATAAATGAACGTTGGTTTCTATGTAAGGGCTGCGCAGGCGAACGGCGCGGGCAGCCCCGGGGTCCTCCCGCGGTGCGCGGCGACGGCGGCGCTCTGAGCCACGTGGTTCCCGCGTGGTGGGTCGGGATCGGGACTGGGAACCGGGAACCGGGATCCAGGACAGCTCGGGGCCACCGCAGCCATGCAGCGCCGCAAGGTGGACAACCGCATCCGCGTGCTGATCGAGAACGGCGTGGCGGAGCGGCAGCGGAGCCTGTTCGTGGTGGTGGGAGACCGCGGCAAGGACCAGGTACCGCAGCCCCGGGAGGGGTCTGTGATCCCCCGGTACCGCCTTCCCCCTCCCCACAGCCAGTGTGAACCCCGCGCCGGGAGGCTCAGGGCTTGGAGATGTCTTTTAGACGTCTCCTGTCTGAGAAGCTCCTGAGCATCAAGGACAACCCAGGGCGGGCAGAACGGCTTTCTTGGTTGTTTTGGTTTTGTTTTGGTTTTTTTTTAACTGGGGCAAAGGATATTTAGTTTCTCCTGCCCCTGTTCTGCGGTGAGATGCGCCGGGTTTGCACTCGACACGGGCTTTGTGTGCAGATGAATTTACCCGGTGCCGGTGTTAGGAGGAGATGAACGGCTACAATGGCTTTTGTTCAGACACGGGGGTTGTGTTTTTCCAGTGGGGAGGGGAAAGCCGTGATGTCAGTTCACAGAGCTGCTCAGGTTTGGAGTCCCATCCCTGCCCTGCTGAGGTGGGTGGTGGGTTCTGTCGGGGCATGTCCCGACTCTGGTTGTGTTCAGTGTTTTCGCTGAAATACTCTGTGGGAAATAAATGCCGAGAGAAAACACCAGGAGCTGCCTCTGGCCTGGAATCGTTGCTTTTTGCTAGAGCAGTTTTTTAGCAGATCTGCCAAAGAACAGAGCTGAGGAAGCTGGGGATAAATGAATTCTGCAGCCCTGGAGGAGGCACTGACACAGGGCAGCCTTCTGCTCGGCACAACAGAGCTGTAAAACCCCATACAGACAGATATTTTGCTCTTTTGATGTTGCCTGGTGAGCACAGCTGTTCACGAGCGTTCCTGTGCCCTGGCAGGTGGTTATCCTTCATCACATGTTGTCCAAAGCCACGGTGAAGGCCAGGCCCTCTGTCCTGTGGTGCTACAAAAAGGAGCTGGGCTTCAGCAGGTAAGAGAAACCTCAGGTGCTTTGTTACCCAGCCCCAAATTTGGCTTCCAGAATGCAGCTGACACCAGTTCTTGGCGTACCTCTGGTTTCTTTCTGCAGCTCCAACGCTGGACCAATCTCTCCCTCCTCTTTTTAACCCCCAGAGGCCTGAACTTTTAATTCCTCTCAACTTTCCGTTTCTTCTGTGTGATTTCTTCCTGCAGCCACCGGAAGAAGAGGATGAGGCAGCTGCAGAAGAAGATTAAGAGTGGCACTTTAAACATAAAGGATGACGATCCCTTTGAGCTGTTCATTGCAGCCACCAACATCCGCTACTGTTACTACAACGAAACCCACAAGATCCTGGGTAACACCTTTGGCATGTGCGTCCTTCAGGTGAGCAGCCTGTTAATTTAAATTGATTGTTAGTTTAAGGATGGCAGGAACAGTGTTTATTGCTTTTAGGGGCTTTGTTGGTAGCAGTGTTAATTACCGTGTTATTTTTGAGAAACAACGATTTTAGGCTTTGTCTCTGTTTCAGCGGGACTGGTGAACTCTTGGCAACTTAGAATGTTATTTATTCCCTAGGACTTTGAGGCCCTGACCCCAAACTTGTTGGCCAGGACTGTTGAGACAGTGGAAGGTGGTGGGATTGTGGTGATACTCCTGAGAACAATGAACTCCCTGAAGCAGCTCTATACCATGGCCATGGTATGTAACACAGGCTGTTTGCTGGGAGCGTTGTGGTGATGCCAAGTGGTCATTTATGGCTTTTATTGTTGGCTGTGATCTTCCTTCATTCCCCTGTGACTGAATGCCTTATGCTTGGGCATTTCTGCCAACCTCTGTGCCTTGAAATGCTGCTGAGAGGGAATAATTACGAAGAAATTACAAATTCACACTCAGTCTGTTTGAACCTAGAGGAGGAACTGTTTTCTATTAATAAGCAGGAGGTGAATTAAAGTGAGAGAATATTTTTGCTTTGCCTCCCTGGGTGTTTGAAATGTTCTGACCTTGAAGTCAGGCAAGAATAAATAAAAGTAATGGTGGGAAAAGGTGCATTTTCAACAAGTATTTGGAAAATGTGGGTGTCTCACAGCAAACAGGAAATCAGAATCCTGTCTGGGATGTGCTCTGGGTGGGAAGGGAGGCTGTGATCCACAAGATGGATGGTGCTGTGTGTCACAGCGTTGGGGATGTCACTGTCACTGCTGTTCCCTCTCCAGATGATGTTTTTTTTCTCTTTCTCAGGATGTTCACTCTCGGTACAGAACAGAGGCACATCAGGATGTGGTGGGAAGGTTCAATGAGAGGTGAGGTGCTGAGAGTGTAAAGGATCTGTTTGCCAAAGTACCAGGAATAAGGCAGTGTGTTCCTATAAGGAAAGCATCCCATAGTTTGCTCTGGAATAGGGTTTTTTGGCTGCTTTGCTGCACTTGTGGCTCGGCTGTAAACACCCTGTGTTTAGAAAACAGTTTGAATGAACTCCCAACAAGTGTTGCTGGTGTTCTCACCAAGTTGCCTTTGCCTGCTCAGGTTCATTCTGTCTCTGGCCTCCTGCAAGAACTGCCTGGTGATCGATGACCAGCTGAACATCCTGCCCATCTCCAGCCACGTGGCAAACATCACCCCTGTCCCCCCTCAGTCCCAGGTCAGTGAGTGATGTCACCCCTCTTCCTTGAGGGAAATCCATCTGGAGTTGGCTGGTGTGTTAAAGACTTTTTTTCTTTTCAACCCTGGTGGGAATGTCCTGCAAAATTTATACGTGGTGTGGCTGAAACACTGAGAGATCTCTTCTTTCCTGCCTTTTTCACCCAGCTTTTCTTTTTTATTGCTTTTCCTGTAGTTCTGTTTAGTCTTGTGAGGTGGAGCTTTAATTGTGGCTGCTGTTTCACAAGTGCATAGAGAGATTTCAAGCTGATGGACAAGTTGGGATGAGACAAATAAAAAGAGCTTTTGGCAGTGGGAAAAGCTTTTGGAAATAACCATGTTAAAGCTCAGGACACAACTGTGGTAGTTTGTGTTTCTGAGTTAAGTGTCACATCTTGAGAAACATTCCTGGAATACATTTCCAGTGATGTGTGGATTATATCCTTTTATCACCTTCAGTTACAGGCTGAAGTAAAATGGAACCAGCTTTAAACAGAAATCCTGGGGGAGCCAGGATTAACCCCCCGTGTGTAACCACTCCTCTGAAGATCCATGACAATTCAAGTGTTAAATATCTGTCGTACAAATTTTTGTGTTTCTGGGGAGTATCATCTTCTCATGGTGACATTTCCTTTCAGATCTCTTTCTTCCTGGTGATCTCCCAAAGGTATAGCTGTGCTGAGGTGTCCTTTACTCATCCTGTTCTGGTCCATCCTGTGCTTGTAGGAGGAGAGACTGAGGCCACAGGACTTGGAGCTGAGGGAACTGAAGGAGAGTTTGCAGGACACCCAGCCCGTGGGGGTTTTGGTGGATGGCTGTAAAACCCTGGATCAGGTTGGTGTGGTGGTGAAATCCCAGATATTTCGTGCTTGGCAGGTCATGGTAAAGCAATTTAATGGCAATTAATGCCATTTAAACACGACTGATTCCTGGTTTTTACCAACCCTCAGGCCAAAGCAGTTCTGAAATTTATTGAGGCCATTTCTGAGAAGACCCTCAGGAGCACTGTGGCATTGACAGCAGCCAGGGGACGTGGGAAATCTGCTGCTTTGGGACTGGCTATTGCTGGAGCAGTAGCTTTTGGGTGAGTGATATCCCCTCCCCACCCCATAGCCTCCCAGGCTTTACCTGCATCTGTGAGTTTAAAAAAGTCAGGATCACAGAATCAGTAAGGTTGGAAAAGACCATAGAGATCATCAAGTCCAACCTGAATATATTTGTAATTGCCACTCCAAAATCCCTCATATCCTAAACCCTTTATATTTGGATTGCTGCATACACTGTTGTTCAAGTTCTTATGTTTTATATTAATAAGAAAATCAATATTTAAAACTCAAAATAATCCCACAGAAATTAAGATAAGCATCTAAAGACACCTGGTGTGGTTTTGTTATTAGGTAAAATAAACCCCTCAGATCAAGGGGTTTATGTGGATATGTGGAAGTTTATTGGGAAAACCAGTTGAACCCTTGTTTGATTTTTCTCTGCAGTTACTCCAATATCTTTGTCACGTCTCCAAGCCCTGATAACCTTCACACTCTCTTCGAGTTCATATTTAAAGGTTTTGATGCACTGCAGTATCAGGTAAGGAGAGCTTTGCAGGACTCTCACAAGGCTTCTGCTCAGGAGGTTTTCCATCTTATCTGTGATTTTTATTTTTTTTTTTAACTTGCATTGGCTACCAGCCTCTTGTTCTGCAAAAAATGGGTCACTGTAAAGTTATGTCTTGTCCTCTGTTTTTAAGTGTGGTAGATAAGCTTCTTTGCAAAGCAGTTATTAACATCAGTAAAGTTCCCTGTTCTCAGGTTTCTGAAGCTTTTACAAGAGACTTTTAAGTGGAATCTGAAAGAGCAATGTCCTCTTAGCTCATTTTGATGGCAGTGGGAAATGACACTTTCCCAGCTCTCCCTTTTCATGCTGTTTAACAGTGTTTCCTTTCAGGAACATCTGGACTATGAGATTGTCCAGTCTTTAAATCCAGAGTTCAACAAGGCAGTTGTCAGAGTGAATGTGTTCAAGGAGCACAGACAGACCATCCAGGTAACAGACCTCTTGCATTTCTACTTTTTGTCCCTAATTTAGTTTTGCCATTGCTGTAGGTTTTGATTTTAAGCATGTTCACTTTGAGGTGTATAACTGTCCTGATGGATTTGGCTTTAAAGCAGACCTTTGGTGAGTGACTTCTTGACAAAACAGCTTCTTTCTTTCTTGGAATAACTTGTAGATTACAAAGCTCCTCTCTGTGTTTCTCCTGGAATAAAACCAAAGTGAAAGGAGCAGGGAAGAAAAAGCATATTCTTCTAGTAGTTGGGTGGTTGTTTTATTTTTAATTTTCATCATCTCTGCAGACAGATTTGTGTGGAGACGAGCAAAACAAGATGTGTGACCCAGCCCTGCTCAGGGTCACATGAACTCTCTCCTGGTTATTTTCATGTCTCAGTCTCTGGCTTGGTGGTTGAGGAGGAAAGGGGCAACAAACAGCTTTTCAGGGCCCCAGTTTTACCTGCTTCTCCCCATTCCCAGACAGGGAATGCTGCTGCTGACAGTGTCCTCTCATTCCTTGCAGTACATACACCCTGCTGACTCTGTGAAACTGGGTCAGGCCGAGCTGGTTGTGATTGATGAAGCTGCTGCTATTCCCCTACCCCTGGTGAAAAACCTGCTGGGCCCTTACCTGGTGTTCATGGCTTCTACCATCAATGGGTAAGGCTTGAGCAGCAGCTGTGTGCCTGGGCAGGCTGCTGTGGCAGGGGACTACTACATATCTACAGAACCTTTATTCCATACTGCTCCATCAGGTCATGCTAATTCTTGGCCTGCCATGGAAGTGCTCTTTAAAATAACGAGTCAGTATTTGAACTTGTTGCTTCCGCTGTGGGTTTGCACCTCATCTGCTCTGCTACAAGGAGCAAACACATAAATAAGGTTCTACAGCCTGTTAGGAAAGAGGGAAGTAGGATTTCTTCCTTCCAGTATGCCAAGGCTAATGGAGTGACAGGGTCCTACGTGCTCATGAACATTCTCATACATGGTTGGGGCCCTCAAAGCAGCCCATGGATCAGTGCAGGAGCTTCCCCATGGCTCAGGATTGCTGTGTGGTTCTTTGCCTCAGGCTTTTGTGTCCTGCTTTCCAGGTATGAGGGCACTGGTCGCTCGCTGTCGCTGAAGCTCATCCAGCAGCTCCGTCAGCAGAGCGCCCAGACCCAGGTCACCATGACAGCAGAGAACAAATCCACAGCCACAGCCAAGCTCACCTCAGGTAGGAAGGACAGCAGGGCTTTGCTGGGTGGCCAGGATGTGTGAATCCCACCTGTCTGCTTTGCAGCTGTAGGAAAGTAGAAAATGAAGGAACTGGTTTTCCCTTCATGATTTTTAGATTAAGAGCTTTTAAGAGATGAAAGCTGCACCATTAATCCCATTTTTAATCTTGGGAGCCCTTCAAGGGACATGGATCCTGCTGGATTCTTTGCCAGCTGTAACTTCCAGCACAGAATGTCCTCTGCCATCTGTTTGCAGCTCGTACCCTACACGAGGTCTCCCTCCACGAGTCCATCAGATACGCCCCTGGAGACGCCGTTGAGAAGTGGCTGAATGACCTGCTGTGTCTGGACTGTCTCAGCATCACCAGGATCATCTCTGGCTGCCCACTGCCCGAGTCCTGTGACCTGTATCCTTACTCCAGTGGTGTGCCCTGGGCAAAGACTAGTGTTTTGAGGTGAAAGAGGCTTTTTTAAGCTGATGTGGTTTTCTAGCTAATGGCATTCAGCATGTAGCCCAAAGATTGAAAACAAACCCAGAAGCTTTTTCTCTGTTCCCAAGGAGGTCGTTTCCTTAACCCCTGTGCTTAGGTACTACGTAAATAGAGACACACTCTTTTGTTACCACAGAGCATCAGAGGTTTTTCTGCAGAGACTGATGGCCCTGTATGTGGCTTCACACTACAAGGTACAGCTTGTGCTTCTTCTGTTGAAATTCCAGCTGGGAATCTTGTGTGGGGAGAAGTACTTGTTAGGCCAACCTAGTTTAATTGTTACCACTGAGATTTCTGAGCAGCTTCTGTTGCTTCTTGTTGTACGCAGAGCTGTAGTCTCCTTTCTCTGATGGTTCTACTTTGGTCTTAGCTGAACATACTGAATTTACAGATACCTGGAATGTTTTTGTCTTGAGGTTTTGGAGACTAAATTGTACAAGCTTGGTAGGGTTGTATGAGTGATGAACCTCTTCTCAGTTCTCTCTACCATGTTGTGGTAGTCATGCACTACCACTGAAAAGAGCACTGTGCTACTCAAAAGAAGAATAATCCATCTCAAGGATTCAGGAGCATGGGGGACTAGTAAATGTGAGGGGTCAAGTCTGTAAGTACTGAAGTAATGAAAATCTGAGTAATGTTACTGAGTAATAAATTAAGATTGGTAATGCAAGGTAAGGAGCTGTATAAAAATAGGAAATTCAGTTTCATACATATTAGAGTAAGATGTTTCACCTGAGAAAAGCAGATACTGTCTAGTGTTTTAGTAACCATGAACTGCTCTGTGAGCTTCTCCACCCATCCATCTGGGACCACTACCAAATTTATTAATAGTGCTAAATGCAGAAAATGGAGGATTGGTTAGAAGTCAGCTGCTAACATTACACTGCACTTTGAAGCTCTTCTCATGGAACAAGTGTCTGGACAATGCTCTCAGACACGTGATGTGATTTTGGGGTTTTTCTGGGCAGGGCCAGGAACTGGACTTGATGATCCCTGTGAGTCCCTTCCCAGCATAGAATATTCTATAATTCTTTGAATATTTTTCCAACTTTGATATCTTTACCCTCCAGAACTCGCCCAATGACCTCCAGATGCTCTCGGATGCACCTGCCCACCATCTCTTTTGCCTCTTGCCACCTGTTCTGCCAACCCAGAATTCATTACCAGAAGTACTTGCTGTTGTTCAGGTAAAAGAGTGGCTGAGTATAAATTTGCATTCTGGTGTAGTCAGGTGGCTGTAGAAGCAAACACTTTCTCTCTGTTAATGGCAGGTGTGCATGGAGGGAGAGATCTCCCGCCAGTCCATCATGAACAGCCTCTCGAGAGGAAAGAAAGCCTCTGGTGACCTTATTCCCTGGACTGTTTCAGAGCAGGTGAGCAATTTGGCTGTGTCCTCACCCCCAAGGTGTGTCTCAGCACTGTTCCTTGCTTCCACAGTGCCCATCTGTGTTGTTTAAACTGGTTCTTTTTTGTCTGTTACGTAGTTCCAAGATCCGGATTTCGGGGGCCTCTCCGGTGGGCGCGTTGTTCGCATTGCGGTTCACCCGGATTATCAGGGGGTAAAGTACTTCAGAACCCAGTTCTTGGCAATAATCAGCACCAGGTGCACAGGCAGGATTCCAGGGCAGGGCAAACATCCCAATTGCTCCAGCTTTTACCATTGTAAGGGTGGTTTCCACACCAGTGCAGTGTGGAGCATCCTGAGCAGCAGGATACAATCGGGATCCAGGGATGTTTAGTGTGATATTCCCAGGTGTCCACGCTGGTGTTTGGCATTTTGGGTGCCAGAGTTAAGCTCCAGAATTATTTCACAGCTCTAAACTGCCAACTGGGACTCTCACTGATTTTAGGCACCCAGATTCCATGGAGCTGCTATATAGCAAAAAAAACCCCACCATTTTTGCAGTGACTGAGTGATGTCTGCACTGATTGTGAATCGGTTTTAAGGGGAGAATGTTGTTGCTCTGTCTTAAAAACTAGAGACATCCCTTTGCCTTCAGTGTGTTGTTCCTCCTTCACAGATGGGCTATGGCAGCAGGGCTCTGACCTTGCTGCAGATGTACTATGAAGGCAAATTCCCCTGTTTGGAAGAAAAAACAATTCAAAAGCCAAAGGAGATTGCAACTGTGAGCAGTGAGGTATGGAGCTTGGCAGCTGTTTTACTTTTACGTCTCTGTAAACATTTCCCTCTGTAAGAAGTATTTCATTTTTATTCAGAATAAGAGCTTAAATTTGCAGGTCTCTGTAAGAATTTCTACGAAGCCATTTCCACTTTCTTTTTCAGACTGTTGGGTTATTGGAAGAGGTTGTGACACCTCGGAAAGATTTGCCTCCTCTGCTTCTCAAACTGAGTGAGAGACAAGCTGAGAGCCTGGACTATCTTGGGGTGTCCTATGGCCTAACACCAAGATTGCTCAAGTGAGACATTTGTTCTATCTCCTGGTTACATCCAGGCTACAGAAGAAAGAACAGCCTGTAAGAAGTAGGGAGAAGTTAGTATTTTTAGAATGCCTAGGTTTTTGAGACTCTGACAGCTATAGTCTGGGGGATTATGAATCCATAATTCAGGAGATAACTTCAAAATAATTCAGAGTGCTTCCTGTTGCTGGCCTAAAAGGAAGTCATTTATCTAAAGCCTTGGTTCCTTGCTAGCTGGCTTCATCTTAGAGATGTGTGAGATGAGACCAAGTTAAAAGAAGCAAGAGTAAAATAAATTGTTGGATCAGTTCACAACTCAGATTCAAAAAGGAACAGGAGGATGGAAAAGGATTTCAGCAGGATTTTGCTCCCCCTTTCCACAAGTGGCTATTTGAAACCTGGAACCTGCCAGGAAAAATCATAGTTCACCCAAGAGCAGAGTATCTGAAATGAACTGTAAATCCTCAGCCCCTCCCCAGGGTATCCCTTAGGAGTTCAGTAGATAATTTCTTAGAGAATTTTTATGTATTGCATGTTTTGCAACAATATTATTGGTCCAAACCCATCTGCCTGCTTTTAAAGGAGGCCTTGGGAGCAGCTCTGGTATCATGTCTCGTCTGTCTTTGAAAGTTTGCTCACTTTTTGATATCACAGTCCTAATTTTCCACTCCTCTGAGGCAAAACCTCATATTATTTTTACTACTTTCAGTGTTTGGCTGGTGGGGTGTTTTAGGGCCTCAACAGTTGCCCTTGTACAGCAGATAAGTTGCATTTAATCACAGGTATCAACAGCTCCATAATTCTCAGTGTGTTCTCCTCTTTCCTGAGGTTTTGGAAGCGTGCTGGATTTGTGCCAGTCTATCTGAGGCAGACACCAGTAAGTACCACATTTTCTGGATGAAAGTCCAGCCCTGTTGAAATCCCTGGGCATGTTCCCATTGCCTTCTGTGAGATGGCACTGGGGCAGGAATTTTTCTGAGGCTACTTTTACCTTTTAGGTTAATTTTTGTTCTTTGGGCCTGTCTGGTTAACTGAAAGAGTAAAGTTTTAGGCTTGTGAATGCGGGACTCCAAGTAGTTTAGACTTAAATTTGGAGCAAAGCTGCAGCTTTTTAATAATTAAAGGTGGGTTATTGATGTGGCTATTGGTAATATAACTGAGATTTACCAAATTCCAGAAGCTCATGGGTTTTCCATGAGGTAGCAGTGATCAGTTGATATATTTGTTATTGTTGATTTAGAAGATACATATTTGCCTTCTTCAATGCAAATGGTTCATGGGAATGATGGGGAAATCTCACGGAATCACATCTTATTTATTAGAATGACCTGACTGGGGAACACTCCTGCATCATGCTCAAGATGCTGCATGAGGAGGACTCTGACCAGGAGCCTTGGCTTACTGCCTTCTGGAAGGGTAACTTTGATCTTGCCAAGAAAAACCCTCTGGGATATTTATTCTAGAGGTCCATAAGAATAACTTTTATCATCCCATCCTGCAGATTTCAGGAGGAGGTTCCTTTCCCTGCTTTCCTACCAGTTCAGCACCTTCTCACCCTCGCTGGCGCTGAATATTCTGCAGAACAAAAACATCAAACAGCAGCCACAGCCACGTGAGTACCCTGGGTCCCAGTGTTCAGTGAGATTGGAATTTTAAAGGCTGTATTTTATTTTTTTTTTAAATCAGAAGCCTTGAACAGTAGCAAAAGAGCAACTTGCTTCTTAGCGAGAACACTTGCCATCAGAAATCTTGGGAGTTGGAATGTGATGCTCTTTGTAAGAGCAGGCACTTAAGAGAAGGGGCCAGAGAAGGCATTTCGAACACTCATTTCTAGATTAAAAGCTAAATTGTGGTTTTCTCTGTCCTTAACAAAGGAGAGCTATCTGGAGAGAACTTGGTCATCTGTGTCTTGTAGGTTTTTAGTGTCTCTCTTGGCGAGAGAGTCTTGGTTGCTGCTGCTACAAGGGAATTTACACCTTCTACACCCAAACCAGTGTGAACAGTTAAATGTGTACCAGAGATTGAAAACAGCAAGGACTGAGGAACAGTTTGCCCAGTCTAAGTTGGTGTGCTGATCTGTTTTGACAGATGAAATGTTTATGTGGATATGTCTGCCTGCAATGACCTGGAATACCCAAGCCAGTTTGGATAGCAGTGGTATTAAGTTATTAATTGTTTGTAAGGGAACCTGTGGGGTAGCAATGAGCCTTTCTCAATAATAGGAAAAATAGTGTTAAATAGTGAGATACTGGAAAGCTGTGAAGAACAGTCTGGGTTGTCTTATTTACTATTTCTGCTGTTGTTTTTACTGTCCCCCTCAGCCATCAGCCGAGCCGAGCTGGAGTCACTTTTCATCCCCTACGACCTGAAGAGGTTAGAGATGTACTCCCGCAACATGGTGGACTATCACCTCATCATGGACATGGTTCCTACCCTGGCCAGGATGTTCTTCCTCAACCAGATGGGGGATATCTCCCTCTCTGCTGCACAGTCGGTGTGTATGGCTGCAGCAAAGCCAGGACTTGGGAAAACACAGGGAGTGGAGTGGGGAATGTGTCTGGGTTTGCTCTAAAAGCCTCTATAAAGTGTTGTTTCCTCAGGCCCTTTTCCTAGGGATTGGCCTACAGCACAAATCTCTGGATCAACTGGAGAAGGAGGTGGAACTTCCCAGCAGCCAATTGATGGGCCTCTTCAACAGGATCATCCGCAAAGTCGTCCAGGTACAGCTTTGACTTGGGCCATGGTGGAATTCCAAGACTAAAAAGTATGGCTTTAATGGAAAGCTGAGCCAGAAGTGTGCATATTAACAAGTCCCCAGTAACTGACTGTAAACTTGGTGAGATGGGAAAATCCCATTATAAAACCCAGGTATTTTTGGTATTGATTTATAAATCCAGACTCCCATGGCAGGAGGTTTTGGATCTAGCTGACCTTTAAGGTCCCTTCCAACCCAAACCGTTCTATGATTCCATATAGTGTTCCCTCAAATAACAGTACTTGTCTTCTGGTTTTAAGTGTTGAAATGTCCTGACCAAAATGTTGATGATACAGCTCATGTTGCCAGCTGAGCCTGAGCCATTTATCTCTGTTCACTGCACTGGTAATATCTCAGCTTTTCTTGAAAAAAAAAGTATTTTCCAGTGTTATTTAGAGGTACACTTGAAGTCCAGTGAAATGGTCAGAAAGTCTTAGATGTGGTTTCTGCTTTTGCTTGTCTCTGAGGTTCAGGATATGGTAGCAAAGAGTCTGCAGTTTGGCACAGGATGTTTATTGGAGAGGTGATAAATGATCCTGGATTAATAAGTATGTTGTAAACTATGAGCTCTCCACACTTGTGTGTGACATGGAGTGTTGACTGATTGTAGTTTGATGCTTCTTATAAAACTCTCTACTATAATCCTGCCCTCAGGAAGTGGCCTTGGGCTCTTTATTTCAGCAGGATGTTACATGCATCAGAAATAACCAACTGCCTGATTACTTGGAAGGATAGAAACCTTTCATGGGGACAGACAGCATTTCTTATTTATTTTAAAGCAATAACCAAGAAGAAACATCAGCCAGTCTTATATGTGTTGGGTCACTTCATTTTCAGCTGTTCAACACAGTCCAGGAAAAAGCTGTGGAGGAGCAAATGGCAGCAACAAAGGATGTTGTCATGGAGCCAACGCTGAAATCTTTAAATGATGATTTGGTAATTACCAGCTTTCTTCTTGATACATGTGTAAACACTTCGCGCAGTTCTCAAGAGTCCAGGAGCGTGGTAATCTCAATTTTCTTGGGTGGAAACAATTCCACATTGCATCTGTCACTTGCTGGTGGTTTAAAACCTGCCAGGTTCGCATTATGTGCTGGTGGAGTCATGCCTTGTTAAGCTGCAATGTGGGTTTTTCACAGGAAATTAGTTGTGTGTAAACAAATAATGTAAAAATGCAATTGTACGAAAGACAGAAGCTTTTCTGGATCATCTGGTTTTTGTTTTAGGGATGCATTTTTTCAGTGGTAAAGGCATTTTCTTCCTACTGCTGCTGCACTTAGGACTTAATATCTCTGTTTTGCTGTCCTCCTGCAGGAGGAAGCTGCAAAGGAATTCCAAGAGAAACACAAGCAAGAAGTGATGAAGCTGAAGGAAATGGATCTTACACAGTAAGAACTGAGCTGTAGGAGTCTGGAACCCAGTTTTATCCTGGTTTCTGTTTGAATGCTGGCTCTTGCTGGGGTTTGGGCACAAGGCTGTAGTTGCATTGTGTGTCAGTCTTGCTCTTGTATTATACATAAGTTATTTAGTTCTAAGATAAGGAGTAATAAAACAAGCTGCCTGGCTGTGGACTGTTTCTAATTTGTTCCCTGTGCTTGTAGAAATGGTCATTATTTCCTTCTAACCAGGATACCCAGGTCCTGGTGGCTGTTACCCAGTGTGTGGCAACTCCAGTGAAAACAGTACCTGGCTAATTTTAATATTCTCTTCTTTACCAACAAGAACAAAAACCTAATTCAAAAATATAACCCCCCCTAAATCAACAGAAAAACCAACCAGAGCTTTTACTCTAAAGTGTCAGCACATTTTTCTCTTCTTGGACCACCAGGAGATACACATGCCAATAATTCTCCCTTCTCTTTTCCCTCCCACTTTGCCTTACAAATCCTGTTTACTGTGCTGATACCCCTGAGAAGTTGTCTGTTTTGGCTTTAGATTGACCTCTGCTAAGAGAAAAGGAATAAAAGCTGCTTTGAATCTGTTTCTTGTTTGAAGAAAGGACAAGAATGGAAGTGATCTGAAGTGACTTGCAAGTCAGTCACAGGAGAATAATATAACCAGAACAAGTTTTAATTCCATTCTTTAGCACTGTTACCTGTTTTGCTATTTTGGACTATGTTCCCTTTATTTTTCCTCACATATAAATCTTTGTTTTCCTCCATGAGGAGGGAGAGAAAAATCTATTCTGAACGTTTTCAATATAGGTTATAGAAATTAGAGACTAATAAAACTAATAGAAGAGGCAGAGCTGTTTTTTAAAAGGCTTTGTCCAGCATTGTTCAGCCTTGGATGAACAAAACCTCTATTCTAAATCTCCAAGAGCTCAGGATGGAGAGCAGCCACCCCATTTTCCTACTTTGCCTGGTTAAACCTCGGTGTAATTTCCAGGGCACTTGAACACCCAGACAAGGGCCATAGAACATGAGCCCATTTGAATGACAACTGTTGTTTTAATTTCTCATTTCAAAAGCGTTTCAAGCCTTATGTTTTTCCCAGATTGATCCAGAAAAACCGTGCAGGCTTTGCCAGCTTAGCTTTGTGTTTATTTCCCAGTTCTGATGGGGTTGGGTGGCTTTGTTTGCAGAGCTCTGTGTGCCTGGCAACAGAATCACCTTTTTTTCCCCACTCCGTGCTAACAATTTGACTTGAGTTTTCCTTTCCCTTTCCCCCCTCAGATACATTATCCGGGGTGATGATGAGGAATGGAATGAGGTGCTGAGCAAAGCAGGACAGAACGCTTCCATTGTCAGCTTGAAAAGGTGAGGGATGTTCTTACACCCCACAGATCTCTGGCCTTTCCTGCTGGATTTCTTACAACGTTTTCCAAAAGAGTGAAGCCATAGTTAAATGCAGATAAACTCATCTTGATTCGGTCCTGTTTGCTGTAATCAGAATCCAATGCAGGAACTAAATTGTGTGCTAAAAACCATCAGTGGTAACTTTTTTTTTAGGTACTCTACATTCCAGATGCCCTGACTTGAATTGCCTTGGAAAGCAATGACAAGAGCTAAAAATCAAGGTCTTTTGGGATTCAGTTCGGCTCAGATTTTATAAGCCAGGCTCTTGTTTGTGCTTTCTCTAGTACCAAGTTGAAATGACCCAAGAAATTGGAAGTGTTTTCTCCCAACCACATTTCTGTTAGACCATCACCTCCCTCTTACAACAAAAAATTCCCAGCTGGATGGCACAATCTGGTGTATTTAACAGCTATTTTCTTCCTGTTTCCCAGTGAGAAGAAAAGAAAATTAGAAACAGCAAGAGGACCCAAGCAACTGAAGAAATTTAAGAAGCCTAAAGATTTAAAGCAGAAGAGGAAGAAATGACTTTAAAGCCAATGACTGAACTTGAACTAACAAGTGCTGGGGCTGTACTTCAGAAGTACTATTTTCCCTTTTAATCAACAGGCTTTCTTTGGGAGGGTAAGAGCTGGAGGGAAGAAAGAGCCTTGAGAGGCATTTTGGAAGTGTTTGGATTCTGGGAAGAACAGTGACACTGCCAGGAGATCCTGTATGAAGATGTTTTTATCAAGTTGTGACTGCAGAGTGTGAGCAGGGCACTCAGCACACCGGGATATTACGAAGCAGCTCCAGAGTTCCCATTCCAAGAGGGAAGATCAATCTGTAACCTTCCTGCACCTTCCTGGTTCTGTGGTTTATTAAAAATGTTTGGACAACAAAGGACAAAGCTCTGTTGGGCCCTGGTGTGTGATTCTGCCTTTGGCATCGCAGGTATTTGACATATTTGCAGCTCCTGGTTCAATCCCATTGGTCCTTTGGAGCTCGTGGGGGTTTTTGATGTACTTTTTAACAGACTCAAAACTAAGGTTTAAGATGTTTTATTATGGAACACCCGTGTGCTGTCAGGGCTTAGAAGTTGGTTTTGTATTTAGGTACCAATTCTTACTGGTGTTTCTTGCTGCCTTGGCTGCTTTCTGTGGACTGCAGTAATTCTTGCTCTGACTTGGGCATAGTGGAGCTGTAAAATACTTGCAGGATTATGGCTGCAGGTGTCCCTCCATTTCTGAGAGTGGGAGCTGGGGTTTTTTTCCTGCTGTTTCTGCAAAAAATGTGTATTCAGTTGAAGTATTCCCTTTCAGGTTTTCTGTGTACACTTGGTGATCCCTGGCAGCTTTTTGGATTCCTCTGCTCGTCTCTTGCTCTTTGAACAGCAAAGTGGAAAAAAGCCCTCAGATACTAAAAATGAGGGAGAGATGTGTATTTTTAATTTTTTTAACGAGTCTAGTCAAACCACATTTTCCCCTCTGTGCTTTCCATTAGGGCAGCTGGGTTGAAATTCCAGCTAGAGCAAGGGCTACTTGAATTCCATCCAGCAGCAAGGCAGGAATGTGTCTTTCTGTAGCCAGGAGTGTGCTGGAAATGCCATGTGACATTGGAGCTGAGAGGAGAGTGAGATGTGCATCTCTGGAGTTTTAGGATTGGGTGGGTTTGGTGGGTTTTGAGCCTGTTTTCCCTGTGACTGGAGCAGTTTTCTGGCCTGTCCACACCCGGATTCCCTGCAGGTGGGGCTGTGACTGCTGGAAGGACCCACTAATTGCAGTGCGTGCATTTAATCACAGGCTAAGCCAGCTCAGCTGCCTGAGCCTCCCCCTTTCCCAGTGAGGGGACAGGTTTTTGCACACCCCAAAGGGTTTGTGGTCTCAGGGCTGTTTTAAAAGCTGCAAGGTCACTTTACAGCCGGTTTTGGTGCTCCTTGGATCGCTGACCACGCTGCAGCAGGTTCACTCTTCTTTTCTCTGCCCAAGTGATGGAGTCCTGTGGCTAATTGGAGGCAAATGTGGAAGCCACGTCTGGCTGAGCAGCTCCCTGCAGGTGGTGGGGAGATGTGACCTAGTTGTCAGTGGAATCATCCTGCCTGCTCGGAGACCCGTGAGCTATTTTGACAGCTGGAGTGAGCTGACCTCTGGTGATGGAGCTGGGGGAAAGCTGAGTGTGCTGTCAGGAGAGGGATGTGAGGGAGAAGGGAGCTGTCTGGAAAGCCAAGGCTGGTGCACTGGGTAAGGGCAAGGCAGGAGGAAGTTCTTTTCCATTTGGCTGTTTTGATATTCCCTTAAGATTTGGTGGTTTTTTTGGCTTTGAGGGCTGGATTTTTGTTGGACCATGTCAGTACATACTGGTGCTGTCTCTGAATCACAAGCCTGTCTCTTGATGAGGCCCCTAAAGCCACACATGGTGTGTCACTGCTGACCAGGGCTTTTAGTTATTGTTGAGGGTTATGAGGGAGAGAGGTGGTGAGGGACATGGGAAATCTCCTGCCTGAGGTAGACATGAAGAGACAAGCACTGGGTCAAATCCTGTGTTTGGAGCAACAGGAATAGGGACAGCACTGAGGTGACTCCTGCTCTGTGCTGTGTTGCTCCTTTTCCCCTGCTCTGCTGTGACTTTTCATGGTATCACAGACACATTTTTTCCTGCCTGTCTTGTGCTTGAGCAAATAATGCTGATTGTAATACTCTGTTTTTGCTGTGGATTGATGGGTCCCTTAGACTCAACACCTGCCCTTTGGGGAGGCAGATGCAGCTCTGGGGTCCCCTCCCTTCCCCAGGCAGTGTGACAGCAGGTTGCTGCCCCATTCCTCAGGGGAGTCTCCTCTCTTTCCCCTCCTGTGTCCCCTTGGCTGTCTGGCTGTGGCAGGTGCAGGAAGCAGTGTCTGGCTGCCTGGGCAGCATTTGGCAAGGGCAAAGGGCCAGTGAATAGTGGTGCTGCATTAGCCAGTTCCTGCCTGCTGTGCAGAGGCTTATTAGAAAGCAGAAAGGCTTTATTTTAGGCTGAGAGTCAGGCAGATGTGTGAGCTCTGGTTACTTCCTCTACTCCCTGAAATGATGGCATTATGGCCAGCAAAGTTTTTGTGCTTCCCCAAAGCTGGGCAAAGTGTTCTTTTACCTCCTCAGACTCCAGACTCCAATCTACAAAGCCCTTCTGGCATTTGGGGTTCTGAGGTGATGGGGAAGGGAAGGGTCACCTGCTTTCTTTTCAACATCTCTGGGTTGTGAGCTGCTTTAACCCTCACTGTCTCTCCTGCTTCAAAAATGAATCTTAGAATTAGGATTTTTCTTGGACACGAACATCTGCTGCAGGTAAACTCACTCCAGCAGGAGAAAATGCAAGTTAACCATTTTTTAAATACATATTGAGTTTGAGCCTAGAAGGTGAAATGAATACCTCTTTAACATTAGGTATATACACCAGAATGAATTTTAGGTGCCATAACTCCAACAGCCTTTTCCACAGAAGTGTCTTCCAATGTTTTTTTCCCCCTCATTGTTAGAAGAGCAGAATAAGTAACAGCAGCTGTGTATTTTAAAATTACGTTGTTAATAAAATCCTGGTACATTTACATAAATGACAACAATTAATGTACAATTAACAAAGCATTGTAATATTACAGCAACAAAAGAGGACCTACATATTTGTACAGATAGCTGGAGCAGCTACTTGAAAATACTTTCCAAGATCAAGCCTTCTGTGGTATTTCTCAGGCAGAGATAGTTTTCAACCCCCTGTATGGCTTTCTGCTAATAAATAGGGTTATTGGAGCTGGTGATGTTAAGAAGCAGATGTGGACCTAAAGTGTGCCCTGACCAACTTGTCTGTCAGCTGAGCCAGGACTAAAAATCCTTATCCTTGCATGCAGTTTGCCTCTGGTGTAAATCCTTCAGGAATGAGGCCATGTCAGACTGATGGATTTGTTGGGAGATGCTGTAGTTCCTTCTTCCCTTTGTCTACCTAAACTGGGTCTGTGTTTTGCTTTGGAGCTTTGGCCCAGCTGAGCCTCCTTCCAGTGTGTTTAGCTATCATGTTAATTAACTGTTGGATTCCTAAGAAGGAATAGTTCTCCACTGGAAACTTGATTTCCTCTTCTCCTTCACCTGTCTGTAAATAATGAGAGTGTCTTGGGAAATGCTTTCAGTGGGTGCCAGCAAAGCTCACTGGGAATGGCTGGAGATCTTTCCTTAGAGCTGTTGGTAAGAGCACAAGGCCTGGGTTTTAACACAACTAACTGCCTTCCTAAGGTTGGGATTATTCCAGGTAAAACTACACACAAATGTTGCTTCAGACTCAAAACTGGAGACTGAACTGTCCGCTTTTCGTTCTCCGGGGTCAGCCAGAAGGAGGCCTTGTGGACCAGAGGCATTTGTGAACAAAAAGCTGTGGATCCTTGAGCATTTGAGCTGAGGCATCTTGTTTAAGGCTGCAGCCAACCCTCAGAAACCTGCCAGGTGTGCAGTGTGCCCAGACCCCCTGAGGTAGCATATCTGTGGAAACACCATTCCATGGATGAGGATGTGGAAATGGAGACTAGAGGTCAGAGCTGCTAATCCCAAGTAACTCCAGAGAGAAACCACTGAGCTCCACGTTCCTTGGGGAGACTTTTATTGCTGTTTATGCAATAGGGCCTTTCTTAGCACGGCTCCTACTACACCTGAGTCTTCTAAGAAGTGTCTTTTTTTGGTGTGAGGTCTCATGGATAATGTCCAGAAACAGGTTTTTAAGGTGAAAATGATTGAGACTATCAGACCTTGACAGTGAAAAGGAAGACAGTCTTTTTTTATCTCCTCAAAATAGATCCAGATTAGCAACTGGCACAGTGAACCTGTATTTATAAACACACAAACCCCCAAATCTCCCCTCCCTGCCCCAGCTCATTTCTTCATATTAGGTTTAAAGAGTGAGTCATTTCAGAGTTAGTAGTAGTTTCTACTCAGCGTTGAACATACAAAATCTCTCTCGCAAGGTGCAAACAGGTTGGGGGGAAAACTGAAGTAGTTTGTGACACTGGTTTGTCAGATGGGCAGTGGATCAGAAGACTCCTTCTGTGCAGCCTTTCTACATGGAAAACATCTGTGTGTGTGACCTAGGTGCCATTATGGTGTGGAGACACTTAAGCCTGTGTATTAGCTGCAGGGCCTAGGTAAAATTGCCTCTCTCTCGACAGCCCTGCCTTGTGCCTGTGGGAAGGGCAGCGCTGATCTCTGCGGTTTGGCTCCTTCACTTGCATCCCCAGCCCTCGTTTGCGCTGTGACAGGGTTGTTGCTGTGACAGTAGCAGCACAGAGAAGCCAAGCTCCCCCTCCCTCAGCCTCCTGGCCTGGGCTGTGGCTGTTGTAGGGGGCAAACAGGACAGGCCCAGCTTTCCCGGTGCCGCGTCCCGGTGCAGTTTCGCCGGTGCCGTGTCCTGCCTCACACCCTGGACGTGACGTACACGGAGTGCAGGCGAGCAGCCAGGGCTGTCTGCAGGTCCCTCAGCGGGTCCAGGCCCTGCACTTTGCTGTTCCTGCTGTAGATGAGCTGTCTGAAGGAATCCTGCTCCAGGAGGGAGCTCATGTGCTTGAGGAAGAAGCCCTCGCAGAAAGAGGCCAGTTCGGGTGCGTTGTGAATCTGAGGAAGAGAGGATGATTTTTAGCCTCCTCTGTATGTCAAAGTCCTAAATTACACCCCATAGCCTCTCATTTCCAATGTCTTTCCCATTTAATGTTTCCTAAGACAGGAATAACAGTGGGAAAGCACCGAAGGCAGAGGACCAGCACTGGCTGATAACTTCTTCTGGTGCTTTTTTTGCAGGCACAGGTGTGAGCAGGGAAACATCCAGGCTTTTTTAATTCCTTCCCTTGATGGCCTGCTGTTGGCAGAGCCACTGGCCTGCACTCCAGCCTCCTCCTCCTCTTCAAGGAGCAGAGCAGCTGGCTGATGAAGTGGCCAAGGTACCTGTTTAGCTGTGACACACAACACTGCGCTGCCAGATGGTGAGCACAGCTCAGGGCAATCAGGACACGGTTCACAGGATGTGAGCCTTGCTCCTACAAAAGGGAGCTGAATGTAGGAGAACAGGGTTGCTGCACTTCTGAACCACATGAGGTGGGTTTGTGGCTGGGATCTGCTTCCCTTTGCTTCAGGATCAGGAAGATCAGCCTTAAGTTCTGTGCACACACAGAGCCTGTTCCTGGGAACTTTGTGCAAATACTGTTTTAAGGAAAAGTACTGAGGGCCAGCAGAGAATGCTCTATTTCCCCTCTCCGTTACTGCATAATGTTAAATTTTAGGTCCTGAAAGAAACCAGCCCGAGTTCCATGGGGAAAATAAACCAGTCCAGTCTGAGAGTCAGGACTTGACAAGTGTCAATGTGACACTGCCCACAAGGTAAAAAAATCATTATCAGCCCTCTGCGCAGCCTTTCTGCTTGTTAAGGGATCTGATCCTGCGAAATTCCAGGAACAGCAGAGTATTTCTCTGTGATTTATTGATCATCTGGGTTATTTGCTATGGAGGTGGATATCTGCCACAGAAGAGAGGTTATGCTCGTTCTGGAGCTGTAAAGAGTATCTCCTAGCAGTGGGGGTGCCAGGAAAGGGTTTATTTCACAGTTGCTGTGCTGTGATCAATCGCCCCTGCTGCTCCCAGGATTTGAATCCCTCAGGCTTTGCTGATGCTGCTGAACCAGCCTGCTCAGACAGCTCTCCCCTACTCTACAGGGATCTTCCATCAATTCCATACATGATTGCTTCAGACAAGAGCACACACTGGGGCTGTGCAGGACTTCACAGCCTGGAACTGGGCTACATCTCACTTGTGACTGGGATAGAGTTACCTGCAGGGCACTGCCCACCTGGGCCTGTGGTATTTAGTAACCCACAGGAGCCCACTGCTGTTTCCTTTGGATTCCTAAATAAGGGGGTTTGGCATTTACCTTTGCATATTTATAGATGTTCACAGAGTTGTCCATGCTGATGGTCTGGGCACAGAGGATTTCACAGTGTCTCTGGAGGCCGTCCAGCTGGAACAGGCTGGCGGCTGACAGCAGCTATCGGGACAAGAGAGAAGCTATTTGAGATGATGAGCCCTGAAAGGCTTAGGGAAGGCAAACAGAATGGATGATTTCCTCTCTGAACAACCTCTGACTCCTGGTTTTAATGGCCAAGCCCTCATGAAAGAGCAGGAAGGCTGCTCGATGCTGAAGTGAGAGACTGACACATTTCCCCTCTTAGCAAAGGCTCCTCCCTCAGGAACTGTGTTTGTGCTCCTTTCTGTCACAGGAACACCAAGCACTGATGTTTTGAAACTCATAAGCTCATTTCCAAGTGTTAATATACTCCTGGATTGAATGGAAGCTTGCTGTTAGCTCCTGGATTTTGCCTTTCCACTCTGTTTATGCCCTGGCATGCTTGGCAAGACTTGGAAGAAAATGCTCTCACCTCTAAGATATCAGTGGTGGGAATTTCCATGGATTCTGTTCCTCCATAGTATAAATACTGCATCAGCATCTGGAATGGGAAGAAGGCCAGGTATGAAGTTATCCCTGCAGTCACAAGTGGCTCTTGATGGCTGTGCTCCCCTTCCTGAGCAGATGGGAATCGTGTCCTGTCCTATCCTGGCTCTCTCCTCCACTGGTGGCTTTTTTTTTTTAATTCCATAGTGTTGCAAATCTGCTGCTTTCTAACAGTCCTTTCACTCTTGGGCTCTGAAAAGGGCCCTGCTGAGGATTTTAGGCTGAGGGTGACAGTGTGTCCTTGTAAAGCGGGGCCTTGGATCCGGTTTTGTAAAGCCAGGCCGGCTGGTCACACGCAGAGCCGCCAGCGAGCCCAGCATGTGTGTCCTGGAGACCTCCCAGCCACTTGCCTTCCCTGCTGGGCTTCTAATCAGCTTCCAGCCCCCTCTCAGGGCCAGAGGAAAAGGCATAATTGTTTTCAGGGAGAGTGAGAGGCAGCTTCTGCTCTTTGTTGTGCATGTGCTCACTCCCAGCTTAAACGGTACCAGTCTTATCAGGGGAAAGACTGGACAGAGTGTTGGCAGAGAAGTGCCCTGGGTGCTGGGTGAGCAGCTGTGGGCCCTGCAAGCTGCTCCTACCATGGCTAACAGGGGTGAGAACAAAACTCACCTGCTATTTTATTTTTCACTTGTATAACAATTACAGGGGAGCACACAGATCTCTGTAGGCTCAGCATAACTGGGATGGCATGTCCTTAACTTTTAATTAAATTTGCCATCAATTTTTTTAGCTCTGAAGTATTCCACTGCTTCAATTCTTTCTGATTTGTTGCTCTCTCCAGTGAAGCACAAGCTTATCTTTGGAAACCTTTTGCCGTACAAATGCAGCAAAGGAGGCTTGTTTCAATACACTCAATTACATTTCTTTCTCCTGTTATGGCCTGAGCTGCAAAGCTTGGCTGCCACTTATCCAACACAAAACTTCTTCAAGCAGAACAAAGATGTTCCTATGGTCAACTTCATTCCCTCTGTTGAGATGATACTCAACAGATCTGCCGGGTTGTTTGTTTATAAAAAGAGAAAAACCTCAACCCTTTAGTGAAACAGCCACACAACCTCTTCTGCAGGTATTCACAACTCTGGAAAGCTGGAATACTTTAAATAATGGTGCTGCAAAAGGTATGAAAAGGGTGTCTTAAAAGTGTCAAACTACTTTTCAGCAGGAGCCCAGCCCAGTAAGAAGATACGAGCATCAGCTGGAGGATTCTGTTTTAAGGTTGGTCCTACCTGAGACGTTTGGAAAAAAGGACCAGAATACTCCTGAAATTCATGTGTGTTGAAGGGAACTCCATTTCTACTTGTAAATTATCTATGATCTGACTCTTTGAGTTTGTTTTACATCCCAAGAAGGTGAAAAGATGCAAAAGAATAAAGAAAAAGTAGAATAAGTTGCATACCTTGAAAATATTGTACTTCATATCACTGATTTCAACAGTCTTGCTGCCGTGGCCGTCGTGTTCTGTCTTATTGGTCATTAGTGTCTTAAACCTGGGAATGATTTTAATAATTTAATTTAACAGATTGCTGTGTTAGGGGGTCACACACTCATCACAGTCTAAAAGCAAGGGGAAAACAAAGATCCTTGTTCTTGTTTGCAGATTGAAAATCACATTTCTTTCAATTTGCTGACAGTCAGTTCAGGGACAATTTAACCTGTCAATTGCTTGAGTGTGATCCAATCCCACCCTGTAGTGGTTGGAAAACCTTGTTGCTATGCCAATAACAGAGACACTAATAAGTGCAAGCGTACCAGGTCAGCTGAGATTTCAGCAAAGCTCAAGTGTGGCTCTCACTGCCAACTACCAAGAGAAGGAAGGGAAGGGCTGGAAATGTCAACTCCAACCACTGCACGTGTTTTTAAGGATAATCAGGTTAGTTTAATTCTACCCCTGGTTAGTGACTCACCTGTTAGATGCAGTAACTAGGAGGACTTTGTGTGCATAGAAGAGCTTTCCTTCCACTAAGAAAGTTACGTCAGACATTTCCTTATTGTTCAGAAAGTGAGGATCTGTTGGAGCAAGGGGGGGGAAAAAAAAGATGACTTTTTTTAAACTGCATGCTTTTTTTAAATTAAAAAAAAAACCCCAACCACAAGAAGTTCCCTGGGTAGGTGAGCACCTTACCTAGTCGTGCTGGCAGGGTCTTCCGGATTTCAGGAATGCTGGGTATGGGGCTGCTCCCATAGCAGTGGGTGAAGATGGATGCAAGCTGCTGGTTGATGGAATCATTCTGGGAGGAGGATGGAACAGGTATCATCTACTGTTCACTTGAGGCTTGGAGCCTGCACTCTAAAGGAATAACCTCCCCCCACCCCCAGAGGGGCGAGTGTGTGACCTGAAGTGTTGCGTGACAGAGGAGGAGTCCATCAGCAAAAGCTCATCCTCTCCACTGCAACACAGGAGTGTGTCCTCAACAAGGTCTGATTCACACTTAGCTCCTGGTTAGATCCAGGTTTGTTTCCCAGCTGGTTTTAGTCAGCCAGTTACATTTTTTGTTTTTAACTTAAAGGAGAGTTGTAGTCACTAAAAGGCACATTCTAGTGACCAACCACAGAGGCAAAAAGACCTGCTCCTCAGCTTCCCCATCTGTGCATGTCAGGAGTGTTTCTGGCAGATGTTTAAAGGTAATTTTTTTAGGTAAATGCCATCAGGGTCATTTCTATACCCTAAATCCTTAGGGATTTTACACTTGTTCCTGTGCACAACCTTGTACAACAACAAAAACACTGAACATTCGCTTTTCACACTATTGCAAACTAATACTTACTTTGCTGGTCTTGAGGATATCAAACATGAGCTGCAACCCTTCATTAACCAGTTCTTCATTGTAATCCTCCTCTTTAATGGTGACAAACTCCCGGAGGAGGGTCTGGACAACGGAGTAACGGGACTGGTAGAAGGTTGTCCGTAGGGACTCGATCCACACGTGGAGTTTCCAGGGGACTCCTGCAGCATGGCATGTCCTTAACTTTAAAGGTGATGATTTCCTGAAGTACCTGGGAGTAGACTGTCCTGCTGCAATTGCTAACACTTGGCAGCACTGGAGTAGATGATTGCATACATCCTAACAGCACATGCATCGTTGCCTTGATCTTAAAGGTGACTGAACTGGGTCACTGACAGACAGAGTTCTCCACACAAGCAAAGGATTGGTACCAGATCATAAACTGGAACTTTCTGTTGATTGTTAAGGACCAGAGACTCCTGGGTTTTTTTTCTGAGATCCATGATCAGTCAGAACCACAAAATAAATTTGAACTGAACTTGTAAGAATATGTAACACACAAAACCAACCTCTCACAAATATAGTGAGAGGTTGTTTTCTCCTAGTTACCTGCAACACACAAGCGCAAAGCTTTTCCTTCCTACCTTTCAGATCCAGTTGGTTCTTTCACCTTTAACCACTGAATCTCTGTAATTTATGATTTATATGGTTATTTATGACCAAGATATATGTCCCTTTTTGATACAGAGGGACATCCCCAATCAGCAGGAATTTGAAAGAAAAACTTGTGAGGAGCCTTAAACACTTGTTAAATTTAAATTAGACAGCCTGGAGTAGCTTTGCAATGGGGGTTACTGCTTTTCCAAGTGAAAGGGCCAGAGGACAAAGCTTTTTATGCCTTAAACGTGCACAATGGTTCAAATGAAGAGCTTACCCAGTGCCCTGAGCTCCATGGTGATGTCCACGTAGCCGTGCTCGGCGCTGTAGTACATGGCCTCCTGCAGAGCCTTCATCCGTGTCTTGCAGAGCCTCACCTGGCCCTCGCTGGAGCTGCCCTGGCTGGAGGTGTCACTCTCCACCCCCTCAGCCAGAATCTCCTCCAGGGACAGGACGTCCCCCTTCACCTGCTGGGGCTGGGTCAGGAGCTTGCGCAGGACGTTCCTGAAGAGGGACGAGAGATTTCACTCGTTGTTAGAGCAAACAGCAATTCAGACAAGCCAGTGGGGATTTAGCTGTAGGGATCTGGCTGGGTTAGTGAGAATTTCCTGCCCCAACCCAGGCAGCAGGCACTGTGGAGCAGCACTGAAACCCCTTGACCCTCCTTGTCCCACAGACTGATTCCCTGGTAGCAAGGGCAAAAATCATGGACTGTGTACCCCTCATAGGCTGGGTTTGTTTGGAATTTCACACAGCAGCTGCAAAAAAGCAACTTTCTTGTTTGTGTCCAGCCACTTTAGGAAGTTTGCATCATTGGTGCCCCTCATCCAGCTGGAGCCATCTGCTCCAGACATTCCCCATCCCAGCAAGGCCACCCAGCACTCGGCTGTGCTGCTGCATTGCCACTAGCCGGGGCTCTCCTTGCACCCACACCACTCCCTGGGGCTAAACCCAGTTAATCTGGGGCTTCAGGATCACCCTGTCCCATTCCATGGGAGAACAAGCCTTGAATTTTGCAGTTTGCATGGTCAGAAGATGGTAGGAGGGGACCAGAGTTGGGAACAGAACAGTGTTTGTGTGGTTTTACACTGTAAATAACAGCATCAGGCCGTTCCAGCTTTGCAGAGTCTGGGCCTCATTTGAGCTTGGGATCTTTTCCTGGGTTTATCCAGATGTGAGATGTACCTGGAGGTGTAGTTTTGGCACTGTAAAGCACAGCATAGTCCAAGCAAGGGAACTGCTTTTTAATGTGCTGTGTTGTACAACCCTGTGGATAACTCTGAGCCCATCTCCACGTTTCTTTCAGGGCTGTTTTAACTGGCTTGTTACACCAACATTTTTCTCTGGGAATGGAAGGATTTCTGGATGAGTTTGTAAGAAATGTCTTATTTCTAAATAACTACCCTGAAAACAGGGTTGGAAAGCCCAGGCTGGCTGTTCAGCTTTTTAATGACTCATCTCTTGCTTGGCCATTCAAAACACAGAGATGCAGTCAACCAGATTCTGCTGTAGATATTTTTGCCACCTTAACACGATTAGATTCTCCCTGAACATGAGCCAGATTCTCTCTCAGAACTCATAACCTAAATCTCATAATATATTTTTAGGTGGAACTTAGTTGGCTCACATAGGGCCTAGAACCTGCTCCTGCTCCCTCTTGGTCCTACAGAGCCAGACCAGCAAGTGAAGGACTAAGAAAAAGCAAAGATCTTTGTTCTTATTTTGCACTTTTGATTAAAATATACTTTTTATCAAAGATGTAACTGCTGAATGATGAAGTCCTGCATAATTTTTTTTTCTTGAAGGGATGGAACAGAAAGCAACAACCAATTTAAGAAACATGCCCAAAAGGCAGTACCTGCATCTGAATAGTCTGAGAAATTGTTAGTCCAAGTAACAATTCTGTTATCAACAGAGTCTGAACACCATCTTCTGCACTGCACACCCAGGGATTTGGGTCACAAAGCCACAGAGGACACACAGAGTGCAAAAAGCCTCCTGCTCTGACCAGGAACAGAGCGTTACCTGTGCCCGTGTGCTGCTGAGTGGCTGAAGCAATTCATGTCTTCGTGGAGAGATGAGGACATGCCGTTGACTTCCAGCATGCTCAGGAGGGGATCTGCACCCCTGCTCAGCAGCAAACTGACCAACTCGTAATTCCCTGGGGGAAAACAGACAGAAATATTATGATGGTTCTTCTTGGGAAGCATAAAATGTAGGACTTGTAACAGGCCCGGTCTCATTAGAGAACCTACGCAGGATATATCAATATCCTTTCAATAAAGCTTTGAGCACAGCAAGCCAGAGTCTTAAGTCTTCTTAAACACACAAAAATGAGGTGGAAAGAAATTAAGAGAAAAAAAAAAAAAGTAGAACCAGGTAGAGGTGAAAAAGTGCTGAAAATCAAAAAACTAGCACAGGCTCGTTCACTGAGTGCTCAACTCCTGACAGCCAGCGAGAAGAAATGCACAATTTTACTTGTACTTAACACATGGAGAAATTTGTTTTATTAATTTAACACTTCTTTTTCCCCAGGCCTAATTTCATCTCTGTTAATTTTTTGCATCTGGACGTTACTTCCTACATGCCTGGACTAGACAGCGGCTGGTTTATGTTTCTTGACAGTGCAAAGGAGTCGGTGCTGTCAGCTTTGCTATGGAGGCCTCTCAGAGGAGGCAAATGTGGGGTTAGTTGCAAAAGCAGACACTCAGGGCCCATCAGGCTTGTGGGAGCAAGAGATGGAGCATGTTGAGGCCACACGGAGCTCACCTGCAGCCGAGGCCAGCTGGAGAGGGGTCTCGGCGTAGTTGTCCTCTCCAGTGTTCACAGCAGAGCCCTCAACGTGGGCACCAGCATCCAAGAGCAGCTGCAACGGGCACAGGGAAGATAGGGAGGTGGGAAAAGAGCAATTGAGGAGGGCAGAACACAAGGAGCTGTTTGTTAGAAAGGAAATCCAATGGATTCACGATGAGGATTTACAGAGGGCCTGTCTCAAAGGCTACAGCAAAATGTTATGAGGGAAATTTCACTTGCATTTCCTCGGCTGGAAGGAAAATTTAGGATTTTCTTTTTGTTTACAGTGCTTTCAATACGAACTTATGCTGGGAAGGTGGAAAGCCTGGCAGCCTGGTTTATTTTTCTCCTTTGTGGACGTGCCTTTGTAGCTGTAATTTCCCAACTCCAAAGAGCTCTGCCATCAGAGCTTCCCTTGAGCACAGGAAGTCCATCTTACTCAGCCTCATGCTGTGTGCAGGAAGCAGGGTTCCCCCAGGGAATTAGCCCCGCAGGCTGCTCAGGGGGCTCTTGGTTGCCCCTGGATAAGAAGCTCTGGCAGCTGCAGTGGTTTGTCACACAGAACCTGCTTTCATTGAACTGCCTGCGAGGGGAAAACCTCCTCCCAGGCCAAGGGGACAAGGTGACAGGGGGATGGGGATGTTTTATGGCCAGGTGGGGCTGGCAGATGGCACTGGGGGTGGGAAAGAGCAGGGAGGACCAGCCCTGGCCATGTGTATCCACCAGGATATTCTATGATTGTGGGTAATGCAGTCCAACAGGACCTTTGAGATACCTGGCTTCATCTCCTGGGAGAATCAAAATCATCTCTCACATGTAAATTAAGGCTGCCCAGGAAATTTGCCAGGTGGAATCTAATCTTTGTAATTATTTACTAATGTACACAAACAAAAGATGAGTGTGTGCAGCCTCCATGCACTTAAATCTTTTTTTTTTCTCCTTTGAGCAGAAGGTAAATTAAATTAATCAGCAATTGGCTATCTGCTGTGATCAGTTTTTAATTTCTCTGGAAGCCTGGGTAGGATTTCTAGAGCTCCACCCTCTTCTGGTGCCCCTCATGTTAATTCCACAGAAAAGGGAACAGGGAGGATGTGACAGGCTCAAATCCCCTGACAGTACAAGTCTTATTCATGCAATTTTTAAGGATTATAAAGGAAGTTACAGATGATTTGCTGTCATTAGAGCAGAAATCAGCACACACTGAATTTCTGCACATGTAAATTCATACACCAATTACTATCTACAGTCAGAAAGCTCCTGATCAAGCAGTCAACCTGTAACCACTCCCGACGAAGCACTACTTTATTTAATACCAAAGAAATGTTTGTACAGCACTGTTTTAGAAGTGGTAAGCACTGGACTAATACTGAAACAAACAAAAAAAAAAATAAGGAAACATGTAGTGCTTTGTTATCCAGGCCTTGCTAGGAATGACTACATCATCAATGTTCCTTCTCCTCACTTCAAACCACGCAGTTTTTCAGTGGATTGCAGGAGGCTCTGCCCTGTGCTCAGGCAAGCTGAGAGCGAAGGCCACAGTGCTGCACTGGAGTCCCTCTGCATCCTGTGGGAGGATTCCCGGCCAGAACCTTACCTGGACCACAGAGATGTGCCCGTGTAACACAGCAAAGGTGAGGGCAGTCCAGTGCCGGCTGTCGGGGTGGACCGAAGGGTATCGTGGAGAGGAACTGGGAACCTGGGAGCAGGGAAACAGGCAGTCATTCCCCACTGTGCCTGGCTAGGCTTGTAAGAACTGATTTTTCCTTTGCAAGTGACAATCCCAGGGACTTAGGCCACTTAGAGAACACTGCTACCACCACTCCCCTGGGCCTTTTTAATGGGCTTACTGGTTTTCCCTCATGGCAGCTCCTTTCCTTCCATCCCCCATGCCTATTAGACTTGCCAATGCCAATCTTAATTGGAGCCACTGAGTGCTCCAAGAGGTTTTGAAGGTTTTCTCCCCCCTCCCACATCCCCGAAGCAATGGTTTCTGAAAGAAATGTCTTGCTTGAAGTGTCCAGAACTGAAGCTTCCTGTTGCTAGGAGAGATTTCATAACTGCTCTTGTTTACAGCTGAATAATTATGAGGAGAGGGTCCTCTGTTACTCACTGGTATATCTAAATTTGCTCCAGCATCTATAAGCATTTGGACCATGGCTTCATCTCCAGCAGCACAGGCGTACATCAGGGGGGTCATACCCTTCAGGGGAAAAAAAGAAAAGAAAAATAACTTTGACATTGTCGCTGTTGATAAGTATAGAAAGATAGACACACATAGTTTGAATCTTAATGTACAGAAGAGAGTGTGTGTGTGATAGGGCAGCATGCCTATGTTTTTAAAACATTTTTAGTTTCTATGCAGAACAGGCACAAGGCAAAGAAAGTGTGTCCTGGACAAGGCTGCAAGAATACAAAAGACATCACTGAAAACCCCAGCCCTGTATTGTCCACAATTCTCGAGCTTTCCCAAAGCTGCCAAGATAAAAAAAAAAAAACCTAAAACCCACTTCTCGGCTCATTTGTAGCCAAATGAGCTGAAAGCAGAAAGCAACACAAAAAATACAGAAGATGAATTTATTTAGCAACTTCTTCCCATTGCTAAAATCCTATTTGCCACAATATTTCAGCATTTCAATCCCATAAATCTCTCTCTCCCTCTACTTACCCAGCAAACCATGACGGCTCAGAGATGAATTATGAGAGAAATGAGCCTTACTTATGGAGTTCATTCCAGAAGTGGCCAAGGATAGAGAGGAAATGGCCGAGTAAAATCCATTCCTGCTCAAATCTTATGACTTTCCTGTCCCCCCCCCTTAATTATTGCAGGCATTTTAATTTTCCACAGGCAGCATTTCTGTAGCTCAGTGTGTAATAATACAGCTTCCTCTTTAATGGGACCTGTATTATAAAATGGAATTACATCTCTCACATAGGTGCTCTGCTCTTGAATCTGCAAAGGTATCTTTCCAAAGCGGCCACAATTCCAGGCTTCCTGCTTTAAGGCAGTTGCATTTAGAAATCTTTACCAAAAAATCTTTGCGAAGGTATTTTTGGGTGAAGGGGTTTGGTTTTTGCGTGGCTTGGGAGGATCCACTCCCATTCTAACTCAGGTCTGCTGGCACAAGCCACATCTACTGCCCCAGTCAGGGTTCTAAAATTACATTTTAGAATTTGGAAGACTTGCCTTAACTTTTCCTTGTTAAAATTTTTAATATTAGTTTGTTCTTCAGTATGCAAAGGGGAGAAGAGATTGTCTGCCTAAACATCTCAAATCCCGTGAAACCAGAGCACCGCTCAGTCCCCACTGAAAGTGAATAACAGGGTCCTTCTCCAAATTCGAGTTTCTGAGGGTGTGTTCTGAGTTCTTCTCCCAAAATCTCCACACATATCGATGGAGAAGTGACTCTGAACACTCCTCTCCCTGCAGGACATGCTCACACTCTGGGCTTGGCCAAAATCCAAACCTGGGTCTAAAGCCTCGATGTTAAATTAGTCCAGCAGTCCTGTCTAAAGCTTCTCCTGCATTCGTCAGGTAAGGATGATCACATCTCTCTCTGAGGCCTCAGAGGTGCTACCAACTGTGTAACATGTTAAAGAGACTCATCATGACCATAAGAAATGAAATGTATGAGCTGAGCTTACCAGTGCAAGTGTCAAACCTTCTATGCTCTGACAGGACATAGAGACCTGCTTTACCTTGTCACTTTTCCCGAGTCTGAGCATCTGGCTTTGGCTTATTCCTTTCCAGGAGGGGCCAAACAAGCTGGTGGCAAAGCTCAGCTCTGGTTTCACATTCCAGCCATGGCAGAGCTCACTCCAGGCACTTGGATTTAACTGTCTGGGCTTGGCAGTGCCATGAAGGAAGGCACAGGCTTGGCTGCAGAGATGAGGATTTCCAAGCAACACTGACTCCAAAGGGGGCCTGTCCTGCCCTCCTTAGTCGGTGCCAAAACACTTCTGGGTGGCAAAGATGCCAGAGCTCACAGTAGGGCTGGTGAGAGGATGGCATCAGTAAGTGACAGCACAAACTCCTCAGCCTTCCAAGGAGCTGTTTACAGGGATTCCCATGCATACAAAAGCCAGACAGCTCCCAGTTTTCTGGCTGAATGAGAGGTAGGAAACACCCTGCAGTGACAAGTGACAGTCCTGGCACCAGTGTCTGTGGTGTTGGGACAGTAATTCACAAAGCAAAATCATCTCTGAGAGAGCAAAAGGCCTCAGGGCTACAAAAACAGGCACAGGAGACGCTGATTTAAAAAAAAAAAATAATACAACAAGTGGAAAACTTCTGTAATATAAATCTGCCAACTTTGCCACTTTAATAAAGTGAATATCAGGGGCACATATGATGTGACACCCCCCCCCCTTATGACCACAAAGCTTCTGGTACTGGATATATAAATAAAGCCACTCCGTAACTAGATATGTCCAGGAGCTGTTTCTGCACTATTTGTGTTTACATTCACACTTCCTTTAAAACTGCAGGATGGTGGGAAGCACCATGAAATATGTGCCAGGTTCAGAACTCGGTCTGAAATATTACAGCAGTAAAAATGCTGCCTATGAGAAAACCTCCCTACCTGAATGTAAACCCTTCTCACTGCTCAGTATCCTCTTGTTTCAGGGACATGACAGCTCATTCTCCTTGCTGTGACAGCTGTAACGAGTGTTTATTTGGGGAAGGTGGGTTTTTTTTCCCTTTTTAAATTAAAAGCTAATTCCATGCATTGAGTGATGCCCCAGAGGACAGACTCTGCTGTTGGCTGATGGGACTGACAGGATGAGCAGAAGCAGCCAAAGATTCCCAGGACTATCAAATCCCTGTGGTTCACTGTAGCTGAGCAGGGAACAGAGAGAAGTGAATCAACAGACACATCAGCATGATGGACACTGAGCAAATCTAACACTGACTGACAACACCACTGAGGTTCTCATCGCTATTTCCCGTATTCCAAACTGTTCTGAGTCCAAAAGCCATTAGAGAGTAACACCTTTGGGTCACTCATCACTGACCCAGGCTGGATTTGGGCTGTTGAACCACAAGAGAGTGTCACTGGCAAAACCCACTTTGTTTTGACACCAGACTTTTCACCCAGCACCCCTGTGTTAACCTGGCTGCCACCAGAGCCTGAGACAGCCCATCCAAGGAACAGACCTCCACTCCAGCTGATAAACAATTCCTTCCAGGCTCTGGTGGGCTTTTCAGGAGGGGTGGCGGGTTGTTTTGAGACTGCATTTTCAGACTAAAACACAAGCTGGGCTTAGAAACTCCTCAGAGAGGCAACAAACACAACCTGCATTGATTTTCCACACAGAAAGGAGGGTGCAAGTGATTCATGCAGAGAATTTGGGCGCGTTTGTGTTGCATGCCATACCTGATCATCCATGGTGTTCACCCCATCAGACCCCAGGGCATCAATTGCTTGGCTGATCAGATCCGTCCTGCCGCAGTTCAGCATCCGGAACCCCAGATCCTGCTGGAATTTTTCAGTAGCAGCTTTAGCATCCAGTCTCCGGAAGGAACTAAAGCAGCATTCAGGTCTGTGAAAGACAAAATAACTCCTGGATGGTGCTCTGAGCAACCAGTGCTGGGACTGGTGTCACAGGGTGCACACCTGCAGCAACCAGGTCTCCTTGGTTCTGCTTCTCACAAAAAAAATCCCCACCAAAACCCCCCATTGTTTTAAATAATTAGCTGGTTTTAGATACAATTGTATTTTCTTGCCTGTTATAACATCAAACACACGTGAAACATACTGCAAGGAGGAGAAAGAGGTGGAGAGAAAGTGTGTTTATTACACCAGTGTCATTCTGGGCCGTCTGCTTACCATATTAGTTGTTATTTAGAAATAAAAGACATTTCAGAAAGAAGATACATATCCTTTAGTCTTTTCTGGGGGAAAAAACCCCCTCCTATCAAAATCAAAACAAACGGAAATGAAAATGCAATTTAGACAGTGGAACACTCTCAACTCTTTTCCAACAACTCAGTAAAAGGAACTGTGTTAACATTTCTATGAGGATCTGTTAAATTCATCTCCTTTAGAGGACTATCAAACAACCTTTATCTCATCTGGAAGGAGCCCAGGGATTACTGTAAATCCTCTGGCTGTCTGCTCAGAGACTTCTGAATTCCAAACCTGGAAGTGTATCACTGAAGAAACACTTCCAGACTGGAAGTTTCCTATCTCAGCTGGGCACTGATACGGGGAAGGCCTTTGATGTTATTTCGTGGCGGTTCGTTCTCCACTACCCGTCTGGTTCCCAGCACAGCCTCTTGTGCAAGCCCTCAGTGAGTGAGATATCACCCTGCCAAGTCCCTCTGATAAATGAGATGCTTCCAACACAGCTAAGCCTCTTCTGGAAACTCTGGATGGCCTTGCCAGAGCAGCAAAAACACTCATCACTTCACGTAGAAGATCCAAGATGAATCCTCTTCACGTTTTAAGTCAGCTGGTCATTTTTTTTCCCTCTGAGCTTGCAGTGCTGGTGGATGACAAATGGTGAGCAGATGCTGTGAGCAACAAGCTGAGCTAGCAAAGATCTCCCCCCAGCCTGGTGACCAGTGACATTGTGCTGGGGAATCCCACCACAGGTGCCCTCAGGTCACGATTGGTGGAACAGTCAGCAGGGAAGGAAAGGGACAGCCCTGGAGCCACTAGTTCTTTGGAGATACAGCTGCATGTAAAATGGGTCTGAAGCAGCTGAGTTTTTGAAGAGAAGAGCTCTGAAGTAGTCAGATACTAGGTGAGGACACAGCACAGGACAGTAAGGTAAAAGCTTGATGCTGGACATATATAAATCCTACAGCTTGGCCATAACAATCATGTTTTATTAAGGGAGTTGATAGAGCACCATGATGCGGCAAGGTTATGGTTTGGTACAATACTAATAAAAAGAAGAAAGAGAAAAAGAAGAAATCTATGAAATAAAAGTGAAACAAAATGACACCCACTTAAATCCAGTGAACCTCAAAAAATAAAAGTCACTCGTCTTTGGACATTGTTCCTGTTTTGCCAACGGCCATGATTCCCCCCAGAGCTATTGGCAGGAGGGGTAACACTCACTGACAAGCCCTGTAGGGCCAACAGCGAGACAGAACAGTTGCACAGAGGTGTCAGAGACCCCCAGAAAAATAAAGGGGGGCTGTAGTTCTCCGGGTAGAGCTGCCGGGAGGCCAGTTCAGGCACAAGAATTTGAAGTTACAACATATGAGCTTTGCTGCCACATGCTCAGCCCAGAAGTTCCTGAACACATGCAGTTTTCTTCAGCAGGATAATGTGATCTGCTCTGGTGGATGTAAAGGAGCTTTTTTTTTTAGTTTAGAGTATGATAGAAGTTGGAACATCCTACAAAAGTCAGGGGGCAGAGCTCACTGCTGAGCAGCTGCTGTAACCACAACAGGATTTCCATGTGTGAGTTGTTATCCTGTGGAGGAGAGAGGCAAACCTTTACACACTTCCCAGAGCAAAGGCTGTACTCCTGCAGCTGCCCAGACAGCAGCTCCTGTGTCCACCCAGCCATGCCCAGGACTGGGGGTGAACTGGGAGGAATCAGGGAGGCAGAGCCCAGAGACCAGGGGATGGGATAGGGCTGAGGTGTCCTAGTTTGGGAAGGCATATCTTCAAAATGGAGCAGGAACCTGGTGTGCTCCTTGCATTCCATAAGCACCAACTACTGCTGGAACTACTGGAAACAAGTGATTTAAATCTGGTCTCCAGTGAGGAAAAATAACAATGAGAGCATCCTGTCAGAAGGCCTCATCCACTGAGACACAAAGAGCCGTGGAGGACTGGCAGTCTGTGGCAGAGAATAGATATTAGATGCCTGAATTTTAGGTTATAGTAATTGTACTCTGTTTTTCTGCACAACTTCCCTTTCAGGGAAAAAAACATACCCTACCTGGTGCATCACCACTGCAAAGAACCATCATTATTTACAGACTTCCAGCCTGTGCATCATGAGGAAGAGGGAGCTGCCATTTGCCTACAGTCACACAGCAAGCCAGGGATAAATTTGGCTTCAGTTCCAAGATTTCCTTTGTGCTGTAGTGGCTGGGTACAAACGACTGCTTTAAAGAGTTGTATCACGGGCACTGGGAATAAGGCACTGTGATCTTGTGATTAAGGTTCAGGTATTTTAAAAATAAACAACAAAAAACCAACCCACAAATACTTGTATTTCAATCCTACTCTTTCTCATTCTAACGTCTGGCAAGAGAAAAATCTCGGCAGAGCTTGGCCAGAGTTTCTTTACCTCTTGGGAGTAGCAAAAGGTTAAATGATTATTGTGAAATAAAGTAAGAATATTCTAAGAAGCTACAATTACTGTCGGTGCTTCGAAAGCTCAGAGGACGTACTTGAGCTGCCTGGGCTCGCAGTCCAGCCCAGGGAGCAGCAGCCTGGCCGTCTGCCTGATGTCATCGCTGTCCACCGTCAGGCTGCGCCGGTGCTCGGCGTAGGTGATGGCCACTCTCATCCACTCCATCAGCGGGGGCAGGAGCATGAAGGGGCTGTGAAAAGGAGGAAAAAACTCCATTTAGCACTGGGCGATGCAGAAGGACACTTTATTCCCTCCTGGGTGTGCAGGTGGGAGGCTGGCCCAGCTAAAACCCACCTGCAGGGCAAGGCGAAGTGTGGTCAGCACGGTTGGCAGCTCACAGCTGGGACTGCTCGGCCGTGGGCATCTGAACAGCCTCTCACCCAAAACAGGGCCATGCTGCTCTCGTGTCCTGCATTCTGCCCTGGGACTGAATACAAGGGGCCTGTTTCTGCTGTTCTCAGCTACAGGTCAAGCCCTCCCGGCACGAGTGGCCAATGCTTTGCTCTGGATCAGGGTTCTCACCTCAGGGTGCAGCTTATATATAATAACTGTGCCTGTGGTCCTAAATAATCCATATGTACACCCTGCTCCACCACTAGGAACACAGAGGATATCCTTGGTTGTTTGAAGCCGCAGTTAAGCCAGGCTAATTCAGCCCTAGCTCCGTTAATCTTTGCATTATCACTCTTCCATGGATTTTCACATCATGCAGAGCTCAGGCCGCCCATTTTTTTGCCCACCTGAGCCTCTACACCACATCACAACTGTTTTCACTCATTCTGAAGAGTTTCAAGGCAATAAAGGAATATAAATAAGGTAATAACAGCACTGGCAAATGATGAGCCCTCCCCCCCTTACTCCTGCTCTAAGAATAAACCCAGTCCTGAGATTACACATTAATAGAAAGGTACCACAATATTCTCACACACAACATTACTCATCTACCCTCTCAATGCACAGCCAGAGCGATCTGTTATTTGCTTGATTTCCCCTCAAGGATACCTGTCACCCCAGTGGAAGGCTTGGAAGTGCCAGGCTGTAAAGAAAACACCTCTCCTATTTCCAGTAATGACTTTATTAACACTGTGGAAAAAAAAAATAAAAGCCTTTTCCATTTAAGCATTCAAAAAAAAAAAAAGGACTGAGAGAAGAAAGTACTGATTCCTTTACAAAGTTCAGAGAGAAAAAAGATATAGATGAGGAAATATGAAGTGATTTGGGCATTAAAGAAAGCAGCTGAAGCCATGAAAGGCAGTTTTCAAAGCTCTGTGTGTGTATATGTGCCCTCACATGTGAGCACAGTAAGAGCGAGCAGCACCAATCCCGTTAGAACCCATTTACCCATAATGGGATTTGCAAGCAGAGCTCCCTTTATTATGACTTTGAACACCCTTGAGGGTGGAATAACTCCACTGCAAAATATGTGCTGTTTCCACTTTGCCAGGTACAAGGCGCACTCTAACCCTGCAATTATCACTTTATATCCACTATCCTTCCTTCTCCTTCTCTTCTTCTGAGTAGAGAAGCAGCACCTACAAAATCAGAAGTGTTTTAAGCACCTGATCCATCCTGCTTTGCCAGGACAAAGGTGTTTTTAACATGGACTTAACTGCTGTTAACAGTTTATTTTACGTCAAAGAATGGGAGTACCAATTTTGGTACATTTATCACTTCAAAAATCACCCAGTAGCTCATGAGCTGACAGACTTTTTGAAAAGGATGGGATGGGATGAATCACTCCAGCCCAACCAATTCAGAGCTGATTTGACTTCCCTGAGGGAAGTGCAGGAATTGTTAACAAAGCTTTGGGAGATGCCTTTCAACAGCCCGTTCCAGAGAACTTCAACTCTTATCTGGCCTGCAAATGAGTCATTTACAGTCTTTGAATTCAGATGCTTAAGGAGGATGCAAAATTAATTATCCAAACCTCCTATGTGCTCTGCAGAGCCTTTTGTGTGGGATTCAGAACTCCAGAAGGGTGGGGAGGACAGACAGGAAGGCAAGAGAGGGTAAAAGTACCAGAATTAAATTAAATTTAGATGAGGTGAACATCTCAGGAGCAGTGGAAAACCTCATCTTCTCATCAGTTATGGTAGATAAAGATTCCCTCACACTCCCATGATAGGAACACTGCTGGACAGAGAGAACCAGCACTGATCCAACCTTGGGAACTGTTACTCATGGCACTGCTCAGCCAACAGCAAATACCACAGAGTCTGCACCAGAAATAACACCTAAATTTCCATTCTGAACAAAATCCACATGTGCCAGGGTTATAAATGGCTCCCACACAAGCCACTTGAGCGTGGAAAACCTGCTTTGGGAGGAACGGGGAGCAGAATGAATTTCTGTGTTGTCTCTTTTTTTAATCTCAACCGATTTTTCCAAAGCCTTTCAAAGGCTGCCTGGTTACCCTGAGACCGAAGGGGAGCAGGGTTTTGGTAGCAAAAAGCATTACTATCAGGAAGAATGATTTTCCTGATTTTCCAAACCCCACCACTGGCATTGCTGCACAAATTGGATAAATTATTCTTTATTATTCTCTCAGGTGTGACAATAACGACTTCAATTGCTATTTTGCCGTAAAAACTTGACTTCTCTCCAAAATTTCTAGCCTGAGGATGGGCTTTCTTTTCCTCTCCCCAACACTGTGGCCCATGATCCACTGACACTCCCCCAGCCAAGCACCATTATCACACAATCAAAGCAGAAAGAAGAGATTCAGCTCAACTGAACGAAATACCAACACTGGGTCACGTTGCACTAAGGAAATAAATGCAATTATTCATTATGTAGAAAATAAAACACGATTCTCAGCCCTCTGGCCCTTAACCTGGGCATCCATCTGCCTCCAGGGAATCACTGATCATTTCACAGTCTGAAAAACACCACAGGAGGGGAAAGGGAGAAACCTTCATGGAAAATTAACTGGGAGATGCTGCAAGCTAAAGAATTAATTTCTGTCTGTGCATTCCTGTCTATGTCATGTTCTGCACAGTGCCATTTTCCTCTGGTCTTTCTGACATTTAGAAGCATTTGGCAGCTCATTAAATTCTGCATATGAAGTGATCCAAGCCTTGGGAAACTGTCATATTCCAGCAGCAGCTCACTGGGGACACACTCTGTGATGTCTGATACTGTTACGTGCTGTCAATATTCCATCCATAGGTTCTTTGAAATGTTTTCCATTTAGAACTGGGCAGCCACTCCATTCCCAAGGGGATCAGGTTGGAGCTGGGTGAGATGTGCTCTGAGAAAGACTGCAGGCTTTTCCTCCTCATTTGAGGTAAAAATGGTTTTATTTAGACATAACTGAGGATATCAAGGAGCCCTTGGCAGAGAACTCATAGCAATTTTACAGCAACTTTTCCCTGGAAAGGGTACTACACTCCTTTGATTAGACCAGCTTTGGCCATGACTGTCATGTGGAGATCACATGCAACATCCCTGGGGAGAAGCTGTGGGATTGCAGATTTCCAGTGGTAACTCCTGAGGAGATTCTGGCTGGACACAAGAGGAATATTTTTCACAATGGGAACAATCAGCCCCTGGAATAATCTCGCCAGTGAAGTGGTAGATTCCCCAACATTGGACACTTTTGGATTTGCCTGAAAAAGGTGCTGGGCCATCTTGCCTATGCTGTGCTTTTGCCAAGGAAAGTTGGATGGGGTGACCCCTGAGGTCCCTGAGGTTCTGTGATCACAAAGAAACTCCCCACAGTGGGCTTCTCTGAGAGTTCTTAAGAGCCCTGGGATAAAGATATTTCTGGCAGAGGGAAGTTAATTGCACACAAAAGGAAAAGAACTCCAGAGTTGGAAAACTGTCTCATCCTTCATCTGCAATGAATGCTGGGACGATATCTTGGAGCTTGACTCTCAGAGGTGAGGCCCACCTGTTACCTCAGGTGAAAACAGTGGGTTTCCCCACAAAAAACAGCCATTCTGTCACATTCCTTTCCTCCTCTCTGGAGGAAAGGAGGCATTTTCCCCACCTCCTCTTCTCTGCTATTTTTCATTGCCTCCCATTTTGCTCCAGCAAAACAAAGCGGGAGCCAACAGTGACAGCAACAGCAAGAAAGAAAAACTTTGTTCTTTTAAACAAGACTCTCCTTTTTCTAAAACAGGAAAGAAAACACTGTCAGAATGGCAAAATTCACCTCCCCCTTTTCAGCCTGGGCAGGTCCTGAGAGACACATACACTGTGTGTGTCCCATCCCGCCTGTTCCATGACCTTCCAAATGGTTGAGTGAAGAGTTTTCTCTTCCCTTCATCTGTAACAACGGTTCTGTAAGTCCCTGCTCACATTTTAAACACACACATTGCAAGTCATCTGTAAATATCTGAATATTTATGGTCAGACAGGGGTAGCTCAAAGTAACTCCCCATGTTTGATTTGCTGGAACTATACAGAAGCTACTGCAGAGAAAAATCCCAAATGTTTAAAGATCCCTGTGGGTTTTTTCAAGGGATTGAAATCAAAAGGAAGGTTTACAGCACAGTGAGCTAATATTTGAATTTAATGCTGAAAAAACCCTCCATCTTACCCAAAAATGAGAGCTCAAAGTCACTAAGACTTTACACCAAGATGGAAAAATCCCAAGGATGGCAACAGAGTCAAAGAGAAATCAGAGTGAGGTCTCATGAACTGGAGAAGGGAAAAGACTCTGAGGCAAGGCACAATATCCAAAACCCAACCCATGCCACGCCGATGTGGAAAAACAGTGGCATATTTACAATTTGGATTCTCAAACACTAAAATTCCCCTTCAAGAAGCAGGGAGGAAAAATATCGAGGAGTGTGTAATTATATGTGAATAAAATAACAACAGAAACGTTGATTCAGAAGAAACACAAAATCTTTGTTTCAAAATACAACCAGCCCCAGTCAGGAGCCATTCCTCCCAGATTTAAAAATATTTCACAGAATTTTTGAAACTTCCCACATTTACGGAGAAAAGATAGGAATTACCACGCTGGGACCTATTCAAGGATCTTCTCAACACATGCCACGTGTTTTAAAGCAGACAGACAGTCCAGATCTTCACAGAAAAGGAAGAAGAAATTTAATCACATGCAACTGACCCAAAAAAATGTTCTTGTGAATTCCCTTGAAGCCATGGCTGGCTCACATCTCAGAAGATAAGAGTTCTCAAGTTTTAGTGGGTCGTTATCCAATTTCTAAGGTCTTGGCTTGGATATGCCATGAGTTTAGCGAGTCATCCTTGAGTCAGACAGGGAATGAAAACCATGTGGCTAATACTCTGTTTATTGGGTTCTTTTCTTCACTGAATCTGCCTTCACACTTTCCTCTGTTTAGAGAATATAAAATAGTACAAGAATAATGTATATCTAGAACTGGCAGCTGTGATCTCTCTTACTGCTTCTCAGAACCACAGACAGAAATAACATCTTTTCCACCCTTTGCAAACCACACTTAAAAATCAGGTGCAGCATCAGACAGGTTTTACTTCATGTAAAACAAGGTAAATCTGAGCTCGCTAAAAAAAAAAAACCTTGAAGGAATCACTGTGAACTCACTGTTAACCTTAAAAAACACCCTCATGTCCATGGTTTATTTATTACAATCACGTTTTACAAACTTTACTTTAACAAGAGGGAAAAGATTCCATTTTCAGGCTGAAAACCAGCACTGGTGCTGCTCTGGAATGTGCCATGTGTCCCATTAGGAAAACATGTTTGTAACATCTGTGTGCTGGAGCAGGGGGAATGTTTCTAGAGAAAGAGAAAATTATTAAAACTGACTCAAATTGTATATACTTAATGATAAGATGCAGATAGATACAGATGACAGTTTAACTACAGCTATCTGGTCATAGTTCTGTGGTCAGTGATGTGACTGACATCCATGTGTCTCCCCCCAGCCCCACACGGAGCTGTTTGTTCCCTGACGGACACTGGGAGTGTCCATGAGGTGAAAACTACTGCAAACAATCCGGGAGATGAACTATCCTGAGTCTGGACCCAACTGCAGCCTTGCCCTCAATTAATATGGAGCAAGTCCAGGGGAGGCCATGGGGCAGCTCTGCTCTGGAGTCAAGCTGGGAGAGCTGGGGGTGTTCAGCCGGGAGAAGAAAAGCTCCAGGGAGACCTCAGAGCCCCTTCCAGTGCCTAAAGAGGCTCCAAGAGAGCTGAAGAGGGATGTTGGACAAGGGCCTGGAGCAACAGAATAAGGCGGAATGGCTTCCCATTGCCTGAGGGCAGGGTTAGATGGGATACTGGGAAGAAATTCTTGGCTGTGAGGGTTGATAGGCCCTGGCACAGGCTGTCCAGAGAAGCTGTGGCTGCCCCATCCCTGGAAGTGTCCAAGGCCAGGCTGGATGGGGCTTGGAGCAACCTGGGATAGTGGAAGGTGTCCCTGCCCATGGCAGGGGGTGGAACCAGAGGATCTTTAAGGTCCTTTCCAACCCAGACCATTCCACAGTCCTATGATGATCCCACGACTCTAGCAGTGGCTCTGGCCAGACCATCTGCGTAAGTTCTGCTAAGCCTCTCCCAACCCTTACAAAAAGGTGGCTACCCTGGTTTGCAAGCACAAAACACTTTCCAGACAAGATCCAACCGGTCCAACATGCGCAGTCCTGGTACCCAGGACCCACCCTGAGGAGACCAACCAAGGCAAACCTTGCCATGCACGACAACTCCCGCAGCAAAGGAAAACACGGGTACATTTTGGAGCAGGACACGAATACAAATTACACGCATGAAAGCAATGAGCCTGTAGGAGCACGCTAGGTGATACTTGAGAGATAAACTCGGGCAGAGAGCCAGAGTGGAGTGTCTGCTATTCTTGGATTAGCCTTGATCCTGTGGGCAGAAAAACCAAGAGGTAACTCCCACAGAGCATTCCAGCAGCTACGCTGGCAAACTAAAAAAACACCCCCTTGCTATCTCCAAGCTGATGGATCAGGAGTCAGCGTGGTTCCTCACTATCCAGTGCTGAAACTCCTTCACTGATTTCTTCCCCCCATTTTACTCAATTCCCAACAGCACGAGGAGGATTGAGATAACAGGCCTTTCAGTTATGACTTCAATCTGATTTGCCAACATGCATATGTTTAAAACATATGCTGATTCTCCAGCCAAAGCCAAGCTGCCAGATTCAATCACTGAGCTCGTTTTCAGGGCCCAGTTGTAAAATCCTGACACAGAGCGTTGCCGCGCTCAGGAAAATCGCCTGAAGCTCCTGAGTTGCAACTGTGTGAACAAAGAGCCAGAAAGATAAATATTTCTGTGCAGTTCTGGAATACTGAGAGCTGTTTGACTAATTGTAACTGAAAAAGTTTGTTCAGTCAAACAAAAGACAATTCTCTCCGAAGCAAAGGGTTTTCACAATAAACAGGGAAACGTTTCCCATTTACCTCACAGCACAAGCCAAAACCTAATTAGTGTTTTAAAAGACGAATTTTAAAACACAAAATACTGGTATTTAGAGGCAAAACGTTTCAAGGTTAAAAAGATGATTCTTCCCTTTTCAGGACTGAGAAGTAGTTGATTAAACTCTATTTTTTAATTACTTGATTGACGTTACACTTGTGTGCCATGTCACGCTCCCGTGAGCACGGGTGTCGTGTGGCGTCAGTCACCCCCTTGCTGATGTCAGTGCTTTCTTAATTAAAATCTCAGTAATCTTTCGGCTTCTCACATTCCTGGCATCTGAGATGTCCCTGAAACTAATTTAGCACGAAGGCACAATGAACATGCAGCTGAAAGGAAGGGGTTTTGGAGCTCTGTGAGGTACAATAACGTGATGTGTGCTCTGAAATCAGGTACCCACTCCACCCCATTGCTTAATTATACAACCCAGGTTTTAGCTGCTCTCTTACACAGAAGCTCTCACAAAACAGTCAACATTGAGGAGCCCATTTTCAAGCCCACAGGGTGTAGCATTTGTAGATGAACAGGCAGCAGTCTCCTCTCTAAGCCGATGCCAGGAAAGACACATAAATGCTGTCATTAATGGAAGTTCAGAAGGAGGAGCAACATCGCTGCTGGATCAAATAAGTGCCAGTGTGGCATTTTGAAAATCATTATTTTGTACCAAACTATCACTCTGGCCTAATGGTAAGCTGCTCAACGAACATATTTCACCTCAATCCTCAAGGAGCTTCTGTTCTGTTCCTCAGTTCTTGTCCTAAAATATTGAAGAGTTGCTGTGCATAGTGAAGAGAGAGTTCTGTATTTTTACTGGAAAGCATAATGAGATCCATGTTTGCCTTTTGCCTTAGATAATTAAATAAATAGTGCCATGTAACGGTAGAGAGATGAGAAATACAAGCAACAGAAGTGTCCTGAATTTAAAGAAAACAACCATTGCAATGAAGTCCTATTATGCCAGACCAGAAATCATCTCTTTCTTCCCTGTGAAACCTCCCAATTTCAAACTCTTTTTAGGCTTCTACTCCTGTGATTTTTATGGTCCTATCAATGGGTGTCACTGTACTTAACACCGGGGATGGCAGACACAACAGCTTAACTCTGGGGTTCTGAGAGGCAGATTTAATTGGCCCAGCTCAAATTCTTTCAGTTTGCAAATATCCTAAATTTAGAGCACCACGTGCGTTACATTTCAACATTTAGAGCTGTGGTGCTTCTCAGCAGATGCCACAAATTCCAGCTGTTAAGTCTGCTTTCAGTACCAGCAGTGCTGCTGAGTAGACACTTGCTTTCCCTGGGTGTGAACTTTCACTGAATTTCAAATAATAATAATAATTAAAGTAATAAAAATACCTCGATATGTAAGTGCAGGAGATCTTTCAGCAGATAACCTTGGTCTAACCAAGGGCAATGCTGACGGCACACGTGTAAAAATTCACTTAAGAAGATTTTGCCACCTTGGGTAAAGCGACTTGTCATGTTACCGAGGTTTTATATCTGTGTCTCATGTACTCTGTGAATTAAGAGTCGCAGAGTTTATGCCAAGATGGCAAATCACTGACTAAGACACCAGTAATGTTTGTTTATACCCAGGACACCTGCAGTGCAGGGAGATGAAAAAACCCAACTGTCCCACAAGTCTCTGTACCAAGGTTATCTGTCACCCCATCTCTCTCTCTAAAAAGCCACACTTAAACAGTCTTATATTGATAGATTAGATAAATATTGTAATGAGAGGTAAGAGAAAGAAGGTTTCTTATCCACAGTCAAAGCCTGTTCTTGCAACAGGCCCAACCTGGCTCTTGCTGACCATTGCAGAGGGTGCAGCACTGGGGTTACCACAAGAACACAGAGGAGTTTCAAGCTCCAGCTGCCTACTCACCTAATGACCAGCCTAACCAAATAATAATTTTTGTTTCTAATACCAAATTACAAGGATTTTTTTAAATCTTTTCAGCCCCAGGTACCTCTGAGCCCTGACTATGAGACTAAAGCTGCATTTGCCAAAACCGTGCCACACCACTGTCCTGGGACAAACACCCTTTTGCTTTGAGACAACGCCAGTTTTGGCCACTTACTCTTAAATATATTAAGTGTCTCGAGACAGACAGTTTAGCAGACTAAAAGTGGTCCCCAAAGCGAGTTAATTAAACTAGTGTTGCTCCTTGTGTAAGGAAGAATGGGATGTCCAGATGGAAAGTCATTTAAAGGCACATATGTTTCTGCCATGTTCTAATGCACCAGCTCTTCAGAGAGATCCTTCCTGAAGAATTTGGCAGCCCCAGTGGGGAACTGAGCACTGACTACCTGGCCCAGTGCAGAAGGAACTCCTAATCACACAGTCTGGCTGCTGGGAGCAGTGTAATTACAGTAAGACACCTTCTGAGCAGGTTATGTTAGTCCTGTTATAATTTCATCTTAACGTGCTCATGTTCCTCTCAACTAATTAACTATCCTCCAGCATTGCATCACGGACAACTTGTCCTTTGCTATTGGAAAGGTCTCCAGTACTGCAGCACCTGCCTCAGGAGAGTCCCATATTTCTCTGGAAGGATCTTTTCCATCTCTGGAGGCAGCCAAAGGGGTGAGGAATCATTAACTGAATTCCTTACAGTAGCACGGAGTTTTCCAGCAAGCCTAGGAATGAAACATTCCATCTCCTGTCTCAGCCTTCTATTCTCCAGCCATTATGATATACTTTCTAATTCATAGAAAAAAGACCTTCAGGGACAAACTCTTCAAGCTGCCAGTGGTTTGATTCCAGACTGGAAATGCCCCTTGCAGCAGCAAAGCACAGCTCAAGTCTCTCCTACCCCAGCAAACACGTTAGACCAGCACCTAACCTGCACCAGCACCAGGTGGTTCAGCCCCAGAAGAATCCACGAGGCAGCGCTGAATCAGCTCAGACATGTAACTCATTTGAATAGGATTTGTCTTGCAGAGCAGACGTGCTTTCAGAAACAGCCAGTTCAGCAGTTCCTGCGAAAACACGGGCTGAAACCAGCGCAGCTGAGCTCTGCGAGTGACCAGGAGGTCACAGCAGCACAGGCTTCCCTAGGTATGGCACGGGGAACTGCAAATTGCCAGGGTCCCCTTTAAAAAAGGAAACCAAGCTGAGACACACCGATCTGTGATTACCCCAGGGAAAGCTTAGTTCTAATCTCCCCAAGGTCAAAGAGAAAGAACGACTGTTGCTATTATCATAAATTACACCCAGAAACATTCACTCCTCAGAGGAGCTTTGCTCCCAGCTCTGTGTTCCAGAGATGTCAGGAACAATAACAGCAACCCCCCCCAACAACCTGCCAGCCCTGGCTGCTGCACAGCAAAGGCAATAAATACAAAAAGAATTGTATTTATTTAGCGTGGCCTTTGTTAAAGCACCAGCTAACTCCTTCCTCAGGAAACAGGCAAGTTTTGCAAAGGGAAGGGCTGTAATTTAGTCCAATAGGAAACAATATTGACTTCAATTGGAAACAGCAATTACTGAAAAAGGAGAAACTTGTTGGCTTGTTACCATCATTACTCTCTGCAACGTGCTCAGAACTTTTTATCCACGGAGCCGCTGCTTTCTAGGTGTATTAGTTACAAGGGCAGGGTGCTGGTATCACAATACTAACTTCAAGGATCTCTACCTCAGAAAATGGAGCCAGGCTGATGGGAAAAGACAGCAAACCTGCAAGAGTCAAGCAGAGAAATGCAGGCTTGGTCAGTCCTCTACTGTACCCATAGGCAGCCACTGGCCAAAAGGTGGAAAAAGAAACCATAACACCTTGTCTTACTCATTTCTGTGTTTCCACAACACTCCAACAGCTTTAAGTTTCTCTGTATTATTTTTCCCTTCATTTTTAATGCTGGGTTGCTGCTCAGCCTTCTCATCATGAACAGCCAACAAACAAATCACAGCCCAGGGTGCCTAAAGGCGCCGAGAAGATTCCTGTGTGCACCAGCCCCGAGACTCCAGGCAGCTGAATTGCCGTGCTCTCATTCTCCTGCACCTTCTTTTTTATCTGAACAGATGGAAACTCGGCAGCAGAAGCCAAGAACTCACCATGGGCATCTTTGCAGCAGTTACAGTAATTACTGTAGCTGTAGTTACAGTAATTGCAGGGTGGTAGCACACACATACACAGTGGCTGTCATCTCCTCACTGCTCAACAGGACGACCATAGATCATCCATCCACTTCTCAAACATTTTTACAGATAGGGGCTTTCAGCAGGAACGGATTAGGTCAGGGACAGACTTGGTGGGGATTTCCACCCAGCACTGTAAAATGCCTGTGAAAGCAGAAAATAAGTGGGTTTTTTTCAAACAAGACTTTTGTAACTGACAGGACAAAGGCTGTCAGAAGTCTTGTATTTCTCTAGGTGGGGATCAGCCACTGAGCTGTCCACCTGAAGAACCAGTTTCAGGGAGCATTGATACCTATCCATGAGTGCAAAGTTACCAAGCAGAAGGATATAAAACAACTTTGAGGACAAATCCTGCAATTAGAACCACAGAAACCGAGGTCGAAAAAGCACTTCTGGAGATCATCCAGCCCAAACCCAGGGTCAGCTACAGCAGGGTGCCCAGGACCACATGAAGTGGGTGACTTTCCAGGTGATCTGTCCCACCTGCACCTGTGATATCTGAGAATCCTCAGACCATGAAAACCAGTGAATAAGCAGCAGCAAGGTCTCAAGGCAGCCCAGGAGCCTGACTTTTAAACACATGGCTTCACATACACCTATTTATTTTTTTTTTAACCTGTAATGCTTTTTACATGTGCAAAGGCTGGCAGCCTCTTCACTCTCCACACAGTCTGTGCTGTCCCATTTCACACACACAGAGATCCCTCTCCTTGCAGTTGTGCAGAGAATTTAAATGATCTGTGTTTGTAGCACACGCCTGCTCCGAACCAGTGAGATGAGAAGATACAGGCACTACACTTTGGAAACACTACAATAACACTACAAATTGCTTACAGCCAGTAATGTGGGGGAAAAAAAAAGGCTGGGCTGGCCCAGGTGTGAGATATGCAGAGTTAAAAATAAAGAAATAAAAATACAAACAACATAAAAGGGAGAGGGGAAAACATCTCCTTCAGAGCAGACTGCATTGCCAGCTTCAGCAGCTACCCCTGGGTGAATTCAATCCTCAGGGTTTGCAATTAACTCCCTTCACTCCTGCCAAGGTCATCTCTCACATTCCAACTCTGCAATCTTTGAACTATAAAGGAATGAACAATTAAAAAAAAATAAAATTGTGAGATGTAAAAATACCTCAAGAGATGACGCCAGGCAAAGGCAGGAGTGTTCCAGGAACACAAGCACCTACTGAACTTCAGCCTGACTTGTTTTAATTGCCTTCCCTTCAGTATTCCATAAACACTTCAACCTCTACAGTCTTTCAGTTAAAACACCAGGAGTACATACAGGAGGAGTCAAATTTGTATGGGCTTTGACTCTGTCAAAAAGTCATTTTTTTCCTCTCTAGATGTTCCTGCTGAAGTGTCCCACAAACAGCAGACAAGGTGAAAGTTGCTCACCACAGAGATGCTAAACCTACTGACTCTTCTTTTAAAAATATGTTTTCAACTCTTAAAACTGTGGAAGATATTCAATATATTGCAGGCATTTAGTAAGGGCTCAACAAATAGACACCCCAGCCCAAGGTCAGGAACAGGACTGTCAATGAACAGTTAATTTTAGTCAATAGATAAAAGTTGATTGCAGTTTATTGGCTCTGAAATAGGGCCATTCGCTCCGTCCTCCCCGTGAATGAGTATCTCAAAATCACAATTAAATCTGACATTAACTGGTCAAAGTCTGAAAAATGCATGGTAACAGCTTCTCTCCTTAGCGCCGGCAAGGGAAGGTGATCTTATCTCTTTATAACCTTCTTATTCTTCTAATAAATCTCCCAAACTAAGCTTTCATCAGTAGCAAACAGCTGCATTTTTTTTTCTTTAAAAAGGGGGGCCCATTTCTATGTCCCCTCTGCACAAGCAATGGCACAGTTCAGTGTGAGGCTTCCTTCTGTTTCCCTATATTTAATCCGTGGATTCAGAACAAAATAATTCCAGGGGGAAAAAATTAAAATCCATGGACTATGGCACGGGGGATTGGACTGGAATATGCCCACTGACACTTCCTTCTGTAACCACCGACTTCAGGGATATTCTGAGTGGCTTTAAGTCCTGTTAAATACAAGTGTATGATCACTGTGCTCTCTTGAGGCAAATGACTGGATCAGGGTTTACTTTTATTATTCCTATACATCTATTTTTGACTGGTGAGGCAGCTGCAGACAGAATGGAAAGATACTCAGGTCTCTCAGACAAGTGACCCCAGAACTTGTTTTATTGCAGACCTTTTCAAAGGCACAGCTCACTGAACCAAGTGTATCAAGTTCTGTTCCTGATACTGCATGGAAACAATAGGACATGGCTATAAAATAAAAGAATTCAGACAAAAATGTATTAAATCTGAATTAGCAAAGGCTAGGCCACAGCTAAATCTAAAAGACAGACAATGATGTAGCTACTGCACTTAATAAAATTCCATAAACTTGCAGTTAAAAGGAGTAGAGGGGGGGAAAAAAGCCTCATGACAGATCAGGGAGAGTCTGGAAACATCCATCTGGAGAAGAGATTTACCCTGAAAAGCCTCAACCAGCTCTGAAAGCAGTGATACCTCTCGGTGACGCTGAGGATGCAGCCCAAGCAAGCAGAGCCCTCAGCAGCAGGATCTGCAGGTTATTCCTGATTTTCCTTCCTTTTCTGCCAGTTGGATGCCCGTGCAACACAGAATTCAGGCTAATAACTGAGATATTAGTATTCTCTTTAGTATGAATTAATATTGTATAACTTCTCCCCACGTGACCAAACCACTCCTGTCTCGAGCAATTCCAGAAGGAACATCTAGTTGTGCCAGGGATTTTTTGAAGACAGGGAAAGAACACAGCAAAATGCGAGGGAAGGAGTTCAAGGCTCTAATTATGTCTGATGAGACACCTCGAAATCATCACGGAAGAAGGAACTAAGTAAGAGCAAAGCCATGCTTTTTCAAAACATGACATTTAAGGAATATGATGAGGAGGATAAGCATCGACCATTGCAAATAGATCCATCAATTAATCAATAAATCCTGCTTGGGCAGCATTTGGACACTGTCTTAGGAAGGATTAGTTGAGACCCAGCTCTGTTTTCTGTGCGAGTCAAAGTGCCATCACAAGACAAAAAATACCAAATGTTCCAGCCAATGATGATTGAAAACAATGGCTTGAATATTGGAAGAATAGAGCATTTGAGCAAATAGCACCAAAAACTAGCATGAGAAGGGCTACAATCTTATCTTCTTCCTTCAGAATCAGATGCATTTTTCATTCTTTTTCCCATAAAACATGCCTTGGAGCAGACATTGCTGGAAATACTCCACAGAGAGAAAACCCAAGCAAATAGCTCAGCTCCTTCCTCCTCCTGCCCAGCTAACGTGGCACACAGGAGTCCTTCTTTCCTACCTGACCCTACTGGAAAACCTGGTTTGCATGTTTATCCACAGACCCTGGATCACGTGAGGTAACGGATGGAATGGGAAGACTCCTGTTGGAAGTAGAACAAAAAAATTCAGGTGGCTTTTCAACCTGGTAGACAAGAGCAGCCACTGAGCTAAAAGCAGGATGAGCAGCAGCCTTCCTGAAGGATTTTCTGTGACAAGGGAGAAACTGAGTGAGCCCAGGTTTGTTTATAGTCACGTTACAAAACAGGATTCTCTATTGAAGCAGCAAATCTGGAGGCTGCGCACAGCAAACAGGACAAGGTGCCCCCTGTGTGACTGTAGCCGGTTTCTTGCAGTGCCCGCAGCTTTTCCAGCTGAGGAGCTGTGAATTTCCATCCAGATTCTCCTGTTGTTGGCAGCTGACAAATCCTCCATCAGCTCTGGAATTTCCCTGGTGTTTTACTGGGTTTTCACTGACAGAGTCAGATGGGTACAGTCTGTGTGCTTCTGCTGATGCAAATTGTTTTACACTCACTGAGGTCTGGAATAAAATAATGCCCCAGCAAACTCAGGCGACATGTAAAACTTGGCACAGCTGCAGCATGGACAGCTTGGAAAGGCCTGACATGGCTGGATCCACCAGCACTGATGGACAAGGCCGGGATTAGTTTTAGAATGTTCTACAAACCAACAGTACCAACAACAGACAAACGCATTTTTAGAGCTTTTTAACAGGGCAGCTGGAAGGGGAGGAAGCTCAAACTCCCAAACCATAATCAGCTACACAAGGAAGCAGGATCCAGCCTTTTCCCCTGTTCCTGGGTATTAGATCGTGCTGACTTTCCTACAATAAATGCTGTAGGCACAAGTTAACCATGAGGACAGTCAGTGGGGTCTATTCCCAGCTTTAAGGCTGGTCCACTGTCCTGGCCAAGTCAATTAACCCAGGGCAGTCAAGTCCACCCAGCTGTAAAATAAGACCATAATATTGACCTCAATTTGGGCTCTGGGGGAGCAGACAAATACTCCCCGAGATAAGCATCACTGGCCTTGACACACCATTAAAAATAAAACCAAAGCTTTATGTTGCACTTGGGAAAAAATGAAAGAGTAGAACGAAACTTTGTTTACCTTTGGATGGCTCTTCTCTAGTCCCAGTATCCCAAACAATCCCAGCAAACACGCTCTGGGACATGATCTCGGGCTGCGGAGTGCTCCCAAGCTCAGCCAGCCTGACCCAAGCAATGGGAGAAATCCCAGAGCAGGAACAGAGCAGAGAGAGCAACAGGAGTGCCACGTGTCTGCTCTTCTTTGTGGTCCAAAACCACATTGTTTGCCCCCTGACACAACACGGACCAGGATTTCAAAGAAAACAAAAAGTCTTATTGCCCAGCAGAGCCACTTTTTTGCAGCAGCACAGACAGATGTGCTCTGACGACACCGAAAACCTCTGAGCCTTCAGGCACTCAGGTGCACCCTGACTGAGCAAAGCAGCTCGTGCTCACCTCAGGGTCTAATTCCTTTGCCAAAATATTGCACAAGTGGCACTCTGTGTTTGCAAAACGCTTCCTCAGGTGGCCTGTTTGACATCCAATTGCAGATGGTTTATTGCCCCTGCAGCATACAAGGTCATTCTGGGGTTCTAAGTGGGCCATAGGGCTGCGCTCATTTTGGAAATGTTTCACGCTTTGCTCAGGGTACCTGAGTGCCTCCTCTCCTCCTCCTGCTTCAACACCTTCACCTGGAGGTGTCAAACATCGCCAACCCACAAACTTTCCAAAGCTTCAGTCCACTGGTATCTCAAACTATTTACACACCAGAGGCTAAACCAGAGAGCTCCTCTACATGCCAAGCTCCATCTACCCCACTGCTCCAGCTTATTCACCTCAGGTCTTCTGCCAAGGTGTTTAGCATGGATAAAATCCACTTGTGTGGGTTTAAACTGGCTCTGCTCACTGGGGTGCCTTAAATACCTTTCTGCAAGTGTGTGTGTGTTTCATACCTTCCACAGCTCGCTGCAGGACACGTTCAGAAGCTCAGCAAGGCTTTTATGGCAGGGGACAGCTCCCATCGGGCATGGGTTCAGAACTGAATTCTTCCTGTTGAAGTGAAGACCTTCCAGACCCCTCAGTGTTATGATTTTCCCAGCACAGTGTGACACACAGAAAGCCCAGAGACAGCAGAAAGCCAAAATAAATAGCAGATTGTCAGGTCTCTGGATGAACAACTGCAGTTCCTTCCATCGAATCAATGTGGCTCATGGATCTTCCCCAAATCAGTTTTTACCAAGTCTGCAGCTCGCTCTGCTAAATTTCAGATCAGTGTTCAATAGATTTATGGATTTACTCAGGAACTGAAGCACATGCAAACACAGTGGTTTTGTCCTTGCTTGTGACCGAGATTTTCCCAGCAGAAAACAAGCTGGGATTGCAGTGCACAGACCAAGGATATTCCAGCACAAACACACAAAAGGGCAATGCAGAGTTTGCAGCTGATTTAGAATAAAAAGCCTGGGCTGCCCAGCCTTGCCAAGTCACATTAGGTGAATCAGTGCCCTCATCTCTCACGCAGCCTCCACTGTCTCTCCTCTTGAGCCAGGACAGAGTAAATCACCTTCCCTGCAAAGTTCTGCCAGCAATATTTATCCCACTGGCTCTGCTAAATCACATGCTCAGAGCTCAGTGCAGTAAGACATAGATAAATACACCTTGGAACAAACGAAAGGTTGAGTGGGATGTTCATTTCTGGTATATTGGGCAGCATTAATTTAATTTCCAGCTTTCACAGACTTTTCAAAGCCAGTCCTTTAACCTCATAGTGCTGAAGTTTTGGTTTGGTTTGTTGGGTTTTTTTTCAAATGTCAGGTTTTGCTCCATTTTAATATATCCTCTTTAATTTCCTTTCCAGCTAAGTACTGGTCAGAAAAAAATGGCAGAAATTTCCCTTACACCAGCTGTCACAGGATCTAGTGGGGATTTCAAAGCAGAATAGAGTTGCAGCCCTCATCCCAAAAAAACTCCGGTGAACCATGTGAAGAGCATTGTTTGGGAGCAATGGGAGAGATAACTGCACTCCTGATTTAACTCATTTATCATCCCCAGTGTGGAAAACAAGTAGCTGCAGTAACATCATTACACTGAGAGTAGTGAAGGGAACACAAAACGGAAAGCCTGATCCACATTTCTGGGACAAACTCCTCAGCAGCTTCAGCTGCACAACTGTGGGAACCAGGGGTACAACTTTCTGGCCTCATGGAAACTGATTTTTTTTTGCACAGTGTGCAAACGTGCCATGCAAAATAAGCAACCTTGCACTAGGCAGGGCATTTGATCAAGGCTAGTGAGCTCAAAAACCTGAGCTACCACTGGGCTCTGAGTTGTGCAACCATGCCTCTTCCTATTCCTATTTAATTATTGATCCTTCATGTATGTACAACAGTTCCCTCTCTCTCTGTAGAGTTCTGCTCTCTTTGAAAAGATTTTAGGGGAGGGATCAAACAGAAAGACCACCTTTTTTACTTTTGTCATGAATTACTTGTGTGTTACCAAAATTTCATAACAATTTTAGAAGCTGGGGCTAAGTACAGTAAAGCTCAAGGCAGGAAGAAGGAATCATGTTATTTACAAAGCTGCAGAGATGTTTCTCCTTTCCCTGCTCACCTGTCCAACAAGGATCTTGCTTTGTTTTGTGAGTGTGGCCTCCCCTCCCAGGCTTCAACACATCAATACACTATGAAACTTCCCAGCCACTCAGCTCCTGGGAGGGAGCAGGATGGAGCCCTCCCTCAACCTGGTGTCCAGCAAGCTAAAGAAAATCTAAAGGCTAGGCTAGTATAAATAATGGATAATCAGGAACCAGAATTTCCCACTTAGTATTTCTGAAATAAATAAATTCTCACTTGGAACTGAGGAAACAATTCTGGAGCAGCCTTGGGTCTTCCTTGCAGAATGCAACTGGGGACCAGGAGCTGCCTGACCTGTCAAGGAACTCAGCCTGTGGCCAGGGCTCCTCAGGCTCCTCAGCTCTCCTCTGCCACCAGCCTGCCAGGCAGGCTGCCAAGGAGCCGGGCAGGAAGGAAACCAGTGAGGTTTCCAACAGAAAAAACATCCCGCTGGAAAATTTCTGACCACTCTAATAATGGGCCTACTTTCAGAGTCAGTTATGGTGCTGGCAGAAGGCAGGGAGACCCACTGCATTCTCTGTTTAGTTACTGGCTTCCTATACAAATTCCTTTCTACACCAGGCACGCAGCATCAACTGAAGGAATCCTTGAAGAAGGATGTTCATAAATCCCTTCATCCCTCCTCTCAACGTCGCTTTTCCCCAGAACGATGACAATCGTTAATTGGTGCCATTCAGAAGGTAACATTTTCTTTGGTAAGGCCTTTCCTGCCTTAGGCAACCACATGTACTTTTGGCAAGGTCTCTAGACAAGCCTTGCTGGCAGCACACGGCATGTGCCTCGCTCGGAAAGATCGCACGAAAAAACAGTTCCAACACTTTCCAGTTCCAATTCCAAGCCTTAGTAAACTTGGCAAAACGACCTGGCCTGACTGCAGGAATAACTGATGCCTGATAGGTAACATCCCACAAAGCTGCCCACACAGTCACTCCTCAAAAAGGAGCCCTTCTCAGCCTAACTCCGGGACGGGAGGAACTACGTACCGCTCGTTGCTCAGGGTCATCCGCGGAGGGTCGAGGTTGGGGTTCTCCATGGACTCCATCTGGGGGCAGCGCAGGAAGTAGTAGAGGGTGTGGAGAGCATCAGGGGACCAAGAGATGGGCTGCTGCTGCCGGGTCTGCCGGACAGGGCTCATCCCGGGCCGGATGGTGTTCAAGCACTGCATGTGGTGCATCGCTCGTGACACCAGATCACCTGCACGGAGAGAAAGGGAAGTCCTCTCTGAGTGGGCTTTTGGAACTACACAACACCTCTCACTGCTGAGAGAAATGTCTTCTGTGTGTACATAACTTCCTTCCCAAAGGCACGGGGTGTCCGTCTTCAGGCTGTCACTCTGCAGGTTGTTGCACGGGGAATTTAACTTCCTTTCAAACGGCAAGTTGTTTAGTTAGAGAACAGTGAAAATTAAACTCCTCACAGCCACCACTGAGAACAACAGTTTCACAGAGAGTTTTCTGGTTTACTGATGGTCTTCACCTCTTTTCACCCACCTATACCAGTTCCTTGCCTGCCCACAGAAACTACTGGTATCATTGTAAAATGCCCCCTGCCCAAACGGAGAGCAAAAGCTTCCACAAGGCAAAGCCAGTAGCACCAACACGAACACTTTACTCTCATTTTTGTTAGGAGCTTGCTCCCATTTCTTCCAACTGGGTCATGCTGTTCTACCTTTCTGCCCAGTAACTTCAGACAAATTAATGACATTATGTCCAGTACAGAAATCCCTTCTTTTAGGGATCTGCTGCTCTCATTCTCACTCTGGCTGCAGGTTTCTCCAGAATAACAAGGCCTGACTTTGGTGTTAAAAAGCCAATCTTTACCACTCTGGTCATCACAAGATGTGCCAGAAATTTTCCCCTCAGCATTGTAAGGAGCTCAATCCAGACTTTTTCTGTGCTTCTCAGTCCTCTTGCTCTTTGAACTCGAGCCAACCTATCTGTGTGCTGGAGCACAGTAGACCTGAGGAAGGCTGGAAGAAGGTGACCTGTATTACACAGTTCACCCAGAAAGGATTTGAAGGCTGCAGAGTTTTATAAAGTTGACAGAACAAAGACCCCAGAGCTGGTCCTTGTGAAATAAGCTTGCTTTAGGCACACCCTGTTTACTCTCCTTGTATTCTGGTGTGTTGCAAACTCTAAAAAGCTTTAAAAGCCTCAGACATTACATCTTTGAGTCGTGTGACTACAGTGAGCTGAATTATTACTGTAGGTGACTATACTTAGCCAGGATCTGGTTTTTTTTCCTTGGGAGAATCCTCTGTTGCTTTATATTTTACAGTCCCCTAAAACTCTGACAGGAAACGTTGCACTATTGTGTCCATCAGTCACAATACTGGGAAAGGATGGAACTGAAATAGTCGGCCCATCACAAAGGTGGTTCCTGAGAAGGCGCCCTGAGCCGAGCCGTGCCACGGATGAATTGCTAACAGCTCCCTCTGAAATCCTTAGGAAGTTATTATTTGCTCATTTGTATCTAACAGCAATACACTCAATTTGCCAACCAACATCTGGCTGAGCCCCTGGGGTTCTACAGTTACACAGGAGTAACCCCCACAAAGCTGCTTTATATCTAAACATGGCAGTGTATCAGTGGTTCAGATCCAGGGAGCATTAAACATCTCCCTTTGCAATCTCAAGCTGTGCCACTCCGCTGTGCAGTACATTCAGCTCAAGAACCCACTTCAGAATTAAAAAAAAAACCCTCCTGACAATTCAGCCTTTCCACTTCTGTAGCTCCAAGATCAGCAGGTTTTATGAGAATATCATGAATCCTCCAGCACTGGTGCTAACACAGAAGGCTCTGCAGTTACAGCAGAAATGCATCTGGAATTCAAATTTTCAGCTCAGAATAACGTTCCTTCTCCTTCGCACACTCACTTTATTTTTCTGGCAATGTGCAGCAACGTTTTTTTTAAAAATTAAATAATAATAATAAAAAAAAAAAAAGTAGGCAACTGTATCAGGAGATCTATTCACTGGATGTACTGACCAAGTTGGCCAAGGCAGGGATGGGGGAAGAGAGAGAGAGGAAGCTGGATCCAGTCTTAGGCCCTTGCTACAAATGTTCCCTTGTGTTCCAGGATAAATAGAGGCGTGTTAAAGGAACTCGAAAACCTCAAATTAAGGCAGGTTGCAAAATAAATGGTGAAAGCCACAAACTCCTTGCTGGCCCTGACATTCATTAGCATTCAGATGGTGCAGACTAAGAAAGTGATGCCAGCAGAAACTTTGCAAGGGAAAAGCAGGAAAACACAAAATTTTTGTTTACTTTAAAGGGGCTTTGTGAGTGCTCTAGAAATGGAACATTTCATTTGCTCTGCATGAAAAAAAAAAGGGGTTGAGCAACTTTTTGTTACCAAAGTGCTCTCAGATTTTTTTCCCCCCTTTTTACTTAAAACCCAAAAAGTTTCTCCTTGAATATCTCACACCCTTGAAATATCCACTGCAGAAACACAAAGAGAACCCTCTTTGCCATCTGAGGGAGGTGCCACGGCCCTGCTGTGCAAATGCACAAGGAATCCTCCAGAGGCATCAAGGCAAGAGCAACCACCTCCAGCTGGCACTACCACCACTACCAAAAGGCTAGAAAAGCCACATCTTCTACATCTCCAGGCGAATTAAATATAAAGCAGCCTAATGAAACGAGCTGATTTTCATAAACAGAACCACGAGACAATTAAATCTTCCCCAGCGTCAGCACTGTCAACAACGGCAATGCTCCCACTGACCTCAGAGGAGGCACTGGCTCCCCTGCCTCGCTGAAAGAAACCCGTGGTTGATTACAGCCCAAACTTACTCAGCTCGGAGATGCTTCCAACGCACGTTGCCAAGAGGGATTGCTCCAGAGTGCGGAGCTCCAGCTGGGCGTACGCGTCGGCCCGGCCATCGCTGCACACCGAGCCATCGTTGTAGGGGCTGAAATAGGCAGGGAGAGACAGCACACCTGGGGAGAGAGCACAGAACAAACCTGTCAGAAGCGATGCCACAGGCGTGCCAAAGGCCCTCTGAGAGAACTCGGCACCTCTCGCAGTTCAAAGAAAATCAAACAGCGCCATAAATACCATCAGAACGTCTGAGCCAGGGGAAAGGGGCTCTGGGGAGTAAGGCTGGGGGTTTCTACGGCCTTTGAAAGCTCGGAACAAATTGCAGTTGAGATAAAACTACATGAAAAGCTTCAGTGAAGTCTCCACTCCTGTTTATACAACAGCCCTGGACCAGCTGTATGCAGATTGCTGGGGGAGAAGGGCCTGGTTTGGGGAGATGTGGGATGGCCTCGAGTCCACCTCAGGTAGCTGCAATCTCTGCAGCTCCGAAAACAAAGCCACGGGCTGTGCCAGTCCTTTGAACCTGCCGTGCAGCCTCAAGTGCTCAGACTGTGGTTTCTACATGTGCAAACCTCTGGATAAGCCAAGCGACGCCCACGAGTTTTGAGGTTGTATTTTCATCTCTATAAATGACCCCTGGATGAGAGAGATTAGAAAGATAATTACACTGCACACTTGCATTTACCACACACACGCTCCTTCCACCTCCTCCTCTTGCACACATTAATATGCAGCAACGGATGGATTTGCAGGCACTTTTGTGGAGCATTTGGGACCCCATCCCACTTTTTGCATTTTCCTACAGCTTATTTGCATTGTTGGCAACGCAATTAGAGATCTTTTGGGCAAATTGGCTGGAATGGCAGCGAAGGGGATTCTACAAAGAACTCATATTGAGATGCAGGCAGCCTCTAAGAGGGGCATTTACCTTGCCCAAGTTATCATTCCCACCCCTGCTTTCCTCTCAGAAATCCATTAATTGAATAGTTTCTCTTCATATTAGCAAGTTTTGCAGCGCCTTGGCCATGACTGCTTCGTGTGGCACAGGGAAAACGGGGGGGATGTGACCTCTGGAGCTGGTGTGAGACAGGGAGCTGGGTATGTGACAGGGGCTGGGGTGGGAGACTGACCCTGGAGTGGACCAGATGAAACCCAGTATGACACTGCATCCACAGGGTGAGTGCACCCCAAAAAGCCACCTGCAGTCACTCAGCCAATGTTCCAGTCCCCTCCTACAGCCACACTTTCAGCTGTGTTTGACTGCTGCCGTATTTTTAATCACGGAGCCATCCTGCAACTCCGGTAGTGCCCCCAGCCCAAATCTTCCATGACTCCACACACAGCCCCCACAGCCTGTGCTCTCACCCCGCTGCATCCTGTATTTTTGATTTGTAACTTTGATCCATGCACAGCCACACCAACACATTTCAGCTTGGACCCACGTTTCCTTCCGCCCTTGACCTCCCGACCCCAGCTCAGCCTCAGATGTTGGGGATGGCAGTGACCTCCTGTGTGCTCTTGTCCAGCAAAACTCTGCCAGTGGAGCGGCAGCACATTGTGCAAGACCTTTTGTTTCTTTGTCTTGAAGTTTTTCTTTGGAGATTCTACGCTGGATTGATCTCCCCTACCCTTTTCACATCCTCCTTGCATCCTGCTTTGGTGGTAAAGCCAAGGGCTCTATCAAAAACCTCCTGGACATTATGAGAATAAGGGAGTGATTTATCCTGTTGTGCTTCTTCACTGTACATCACTGTTAGTTAATGGAGAACACTCTGCCAATGCCCTCTTAACCTGAATAATTAGGAAGTTGAGGCTTTAAGAGCCACCAGAAGCGATGCATGCAAACTAGAGCTCGCTTTAAATACGCTCTGCAGAGCCTAAGCCACTTCCTTTTCCACGCCAAAGCTATGAAAGGATGTTTGAAAGACATATGGATTGAATTTATGGCACAGGGAGAATGAAAACAGACTGATTTGTCAAAACTTTCAAATCGAGGCATATAATTCTACAGGGGTGAAAAGAGAAACTGGCTGTTACAGTAGTGGGGGAAAAAAATGGGGCACATTTTCTCTGCCAACCGGTTTCAGTTGGTTCTGTTTTCTAACAAGGAATTAAAAATAAAGATTTGTAGAACGATTTAAGTTGGCTCAAAGAACACAACAGCATTTTCTCCGTTTTTCAGCTCATGCTTTGCCAGGTGGTGTGAGGAAACAGGGAGGATTTATTTACCTTCGGAAAAATGACTCACACAAGGTGGTTGTGGACGAGATTTATGTTGTCATCTGCCTTGGTACAGCTGAGGAGCACCCTCTGTGTACCACAGAAAAATAAGGAAGTTACCAAGACTTTTGGCCAAGTTCCAAAGCCCGATGGTGCCACCGGGAATTTTCCCTGGGACGGGAGAGGGGTATGAATCAGGATCTCATGACATAAGGTTTCCAAGGCTCCCCACGTCTGGCAGGTCTCCACAGGTATGAGCAGTTCTTGGAATGAGGACACACCTCCCAACACTGATTTTCAGACAGAGAGCAGTGACTAAATGGGCAGCAAAATAGAAACATACCCCATGGTTATTATACATCTCGCAGCCCCCTAATCAGGATTTCCTCTCTGTTATGCCTCCAGTGGAGTTGGAAAAGCATCATCTTTGCTCTTCAGATCAGAAATTCGGTCACAAAGACATCTGCAGTCAAGTTTGCTCACTAGAATTATAATTAGGAACAGGACTTCATCTTTAATATCGATTAAAACCCCCATTGTTTGATGACTGACAACTGACTTGCGATGACTATTTGTCATCCCCAAACACTGGTTCCTGCTCTCCGGCCTCCCAAATCAAGGAATCTGCAGTCAAGAGGTGTTTTAATGGTATAAACCATGGGTGTAGTTTCTATCTGCAATTCACATTCCTCCATTTTTGCATTTGTGGCAACACTGGTTTCAATCATGACTAACTAAATAAGCAAATTGAAATAAATCAATCCATGTCAAAACACTCTCTGTCTGAGATCACCTTAAACCTGCCCACTTATTTCCTGACTTTCAAAAAAGTGTTTTTCCCACCAAACAACGATGTGAAACAGCCCATAATAGTTAATCTATGAATCTGAGAGTGGCTTAGCTCGAACCTCAGCAGGAGGAGCTAAGAAGTCACCTCTGGAGAATGGTGTGAGTCTAGATAAAGGCAAGCCTAGCTAACAATTTGTTTCTGGTATGTATTTCCATAGCTTTTGAAACAGGAGCTGGAAATAAAGGCATATTTATTCTTCCTCAGTTAAATATGAAACCTGCTCAGGAGGACTTGCTGCCAAACCATCTTAAAAGGCAGCCACGACTGGGTGAAATTCCAGTTAAGCAGTTCCTTAACTTCAAATTATTCCACTGGCCCTAAAGAGTTTGAAATTGTTGTCTGTAATGTGATGCTTTTTAATAGCAACTGAAAACTGTTTCCAATCTGAGCAAGATCCAGGGAAAAGTCTGTTCACACTCCAGGACATCTTTCTGCTTTAAGAGGTACAGCAGTTCTGTGAAGGACTTTGGCTGTAACACGACAACTCCCACAAGCAGGGCTGGGCAAAACTCTTGTTTGGTTTCCAGCATGTGCTGGAACACCTCTGCTCCCTTCCAACCCAAACCATTCTGTGATTCCCTGAGCAATCAATCCAGCTCTTCAAGCAGGGCAACATCTCTGGATGTTCTCCTAATTCAGGAGCTGGCATCGAGTTCTGCTCTTCTGATATCAAGATGCAAGCAAATGCAGACTTCTACCTGAATTCTGTTTTAAGACTGGAATGTTTAAAAGCCTTATTTCAAATAACTTTTAAAGTACCCATGGTATCTTCACACCTGAGGCCGTTCTCATGTCACACCCATGGAAAAGGACTCTCCATCATTTTTACTTTGCTGTAATGATTTTCTCTGGCCTTTCCCTCATCTGGATCCTTGATGTTGGCAGACAACCTCCCACCGATTACCTCCACAGCCATTTGATGACTTTCAAACACTTATACGATGTCCAGAGGTCAAGATGAGGCCACTCACAAGTGGCAAAGGGCCAAGGGGAGCTGGCTGGAAAGTACTTGAATTCTGCTGTCTGGGATTCCTCATGGAAATTGCCCGGGGTACTAAATCCCTTATTTCAGAAATGCACTGGCTGTATTCATGACAGATTAGGCAAAGGATCAGCAATATAATTAGGACAGAGGTATACACAAAAAAACCCTATTATTTTTATACAACTTTTAAAAATACACGATAAAGTCCATGAGACAATACAAAGTGCATTGATTTCTGCCTTCAGCCAGAATAAACCCAGGTTCTCTGGGCAGGGATTCTTTGCATTGCACCAGAATCAGTGGTGACTGTTATTACTGAACACTTCCATCATACAAATTACAACGGCAGGAAGGAAAGTACCTATTTGGCAAAAGCAGAAAGCCCTTGGAAAATTCAGAATCACCTTTACATGTTATAAATTGTTTCTAAAAGCCCCATATGTGAAATTAGAACTGCTTGAAAAATGTATTAGGGAAACGAGTGTATTTTTGCAATGCTCGGCTTGTGATAAACTCCGCAAGGAATTCCACATGGAAGGAGAACATTGGCTGATCCCAGTGAATACAGATGGGATTTAGAAGGCCAAAATTTTGAAGGTGGATGGTGATGACCCAGCTACACTGAAGTGAAACGTCCGAATCCTACTGATTCCTGGCAGAAACCTCATCCCATTGCAAGTGCAGTTCCCACGCTGGAATTGGGCCGTGACATCAGGGTGGCTGTCACCTTGCACAAAGTCCTGTAGTTCTTCGTGGCAAGGAGCACTCAGGGCTCTCCTTGTTTTTTGTTCCCCTTTCTAGCACACAACACAATGCCCTGCAGTTCCCTCTTGCCAATCAATTCCAAGTCCACAGAGCACCACCAGGAATTAATGCCAATTCCTGGAGCTTTGTTTTCTTCTTATTGACCGACCGCTGCCAGACAAACTCAACCCTCCTTTATTTTATGAAATGGGATCATTTTGACAGGACATAAACAAATGCTCCCCACCTCTCAAAAAGACCCAGGAAACTAAGTGTTCCTGATAGAATTCCCTCAAATCTAAACACATCAGGCTCTATAATCAACTGCAGTCATGCTATAGACTGTGAGAAAGGCTTGTGATCAGGAAACAATGCACGTAATTGCTAACATATAGGGAAATAATGCTACAGAGCAGGCAGGCATCTCTCTCAGTTTGTCAGCAGTAAGAAAAATCACACACAGTTGCCTGGTACCCTCATCCACATTAAACAGTTATTCTGCAATTGAAACCAGGAGCAAAAGCAGAGGAGGGAGGAGCTTCAAGCAGGAGAGATGATTCTTAGATCCTCCGCAAGTGATCAGCTGGATCTCTGCATAGAAAAGCTGATCTCCTAATGGGACAGATCTGGGCTGCTCAGTCTCAAAGAGACAGTGTCCTCTTCAAATCAACAAAATAGAGTTTGCCTGGACTTCAGGAATGTTCTCAGAAATACGTTGAATTAATGCACACACAGTCTAGCCCTCCCTGTAGCTCAGCATCCACAGGCATTGCTTAACTGAACTACCAAAATACCCCAGAATAGAATTGTAAATCACTCTCAAAATCCACTACACCTCTTTTTGCTGGATGCAGCACCTCAAGGGCCAAAAGCAGGGAAAGAAGTGGAGCTCTCAGCTCACAGTGACACTGCCCTTCCTTCTGCTGCACCGCCAGGAAAGGGCAGGAGCCTATGGACAGTCACTACAAATACCCAAATGACTCCTTACTCCAGGGGAAATCCCCGTCCCCATCTTCATCCCACACTTTAAATATTTTCACAGAATCACAGAATCACAGAATCAGTAAGGCTGGAAAAGACCACAGAGATCATCAAGTCCAACCTATCACCTGTTACCTAATCTAATCCAGTCAAACCTGTTACCTAACCTGACCTGTTGCCATCCTACTACCAACACATCATCCTACCTATAACACACTACCCTAATATCTAGGTCATGCCACCAAGAACTTCATCCAACCTTTTCTTAAACACCTCTAGGGACGGTGACTCCACCACCTCCTTGGGCAGCCCATTCCACTGAGAGATCACCCTCTCTGTGAAAAAGTTCCGCCTCCCTTTTGCCAGGAAAATGGTGGAATTGGGCTGGAAGTTGGAGGGAAGAACGTAAGAAGTATCTGTATTATATTTGCATGCAGCTGTGATATACTGGATTGCAAATGACTATAAATGTAGGAGAAAGGCCTTGGTTTAGTACCAAGTCAGTATTTACTGAGTCATTAATCCCACTTCCATATCCCTGTGGTCTTCTGGACAACCACTAACCTGGCTTGGCCCCAAGCACTTAATTGAACATAAGCACAAGGGAACGTATCCTTGGCTTACATTGTGATGGCTGCCAAAAAACACAGCACAATGACTGTCCTCATTCCTATTTCCTAGATGGAGAAACACAGACAAAGGGAAGAAAAGCAACTACGAATCTCAGGGCATCAAACCTGGAGTTTTGCAAAGCCCAGATGTGCCAGTTCAGAATCCCTGTGCCATTAGACCTTGCCTGTTATGGAACTGGCCAACACGGAGCTGGTGCTCCCACAATGTGGATCCAGAGATTTGAAATAAGTGGGATAACTATGGCACATGTGGTTTTCCAGGATTTAGATCTTCTACACATGGTCCAAGGACAGGCAAAGACCCTACACTATAATATCAGTATCAATAAACCCACCGATTATCAATAAAACCATGTTTCTAGGACTCTTTTATTTTCAGGATCCAGAAAGTCAAGAGGAAACCCCACACTGGAGCTATAAATAACAATGAAAAAAACAGAGGAAGTTTTATGAGGCATGATATAAATAGATGATGAACATTGTGAAAGAAATACAAACCCAGAATCCTGTGCCCAAAAATTGACTGTGGTCCAACAGGTCACAGTCATTACTAATTCTGTCATAGACTTAGAACTAACTAGCTCTGCAAAGCCTGACTAGTTTACTTAATCCCTGTGTCCCAGTTCACTTATCTGGAAAATGGGGATATTGCTTCATCCCTGTGGAGGGTGGTATGAAAAAAGCAGTGATTTAACTTCATTTCTTATTCTCATCTTACTCCTTTCATGCTGCTCAACATTGCAGCAGAGTCCCCGCTTCCCTCACGTGTCAATGGCACATTTTTCGTCCCTCAGCAACAGTCCATCTTTCATTTGCAGAGCCCTTTCTGAGTTCAACAATCCCAAAGCTCTCCAAGACACAGCTAATTCTGAAAGGACACAATATCGTGACAATATACAATTGCACCTCAGTGGAGCTTGTGATACCAGCTTTACACCCAGCTGAAGAGTTAAGAATGACAAAATGATTTTAGCCCAGTAGAGATTTGGATGTGGATACAATATTGGGGGAAACCACAGCAGAAATACCATGAAAATTATAGAGAAACAACATATATATAGGTTAAATAAATACTAGTTTTTAAAGAGGGAGGGAGGTACAACAGGTAAACAACATCCTTTAGTGGCACTGTTGTGGGAATTAGAAAGCCGAGGGAGAAGAGGTTTATACCACTTTCTCCATTCCCTTGGAACTCTTTAGAAGTCTCCAGCTGAGGTGCTCCTACAGTAAAAACAGCTTCATCTGGTGCAACCAGCGCGACTGAAGCAACTGCAGGCACCAGCCTCACAGCCTCCACAATACCCTCCTCTAATCCAGTCCTTATTGTTCACTGTCCTTCCTGTAATATGGCCTTTGAATCATGCCCAGCTCCCCAGATGTGGTCTGAGTAAGCTCTTTGTACATGCCATAATGACCTCTCTCTACTCGCCTTCAATTCTTCTATTTATACATCCCGTGACTGTACGCTTGCCAAACAAAGAGGGGAGTAAATTTATATCCTCGGTCACTCCCAGTTCCTTTTCGTGGGGAACATCAAGATGGAGAATCTGAATACTCCAGAATAATCCAACCCTCAGATATTCCAGAGTAATCCTTTGGGAGTGGTTGCTCTCTGTGACCCCTGTCCAGTAGCTTCTTTATACAGGTGAGCCCTCAGCCTGATACAACCCACTGGTAAAACTCTCCTGGCTGTAGCAGACATGCCATTAAAGCAAAATTTTAGAAACCGTGGTCACTTAATAATAAACATCAGGACTGCTATTACATCAGTTAATGACTTCAAATATCAGTGTCATGACAGCTGGCTATTCTCAGCTTGTTTTAAAAAAGCCACGAGGAAATAGGAACTCACTGCTCCTGAAGGACTGGAAGGTTCAGACACTCAAGGAGTGTCTCCATCAGTTGTCAGCTAAGGCACAGCTCGGATTTTGTCAGGGTGAAACATGCACCTGTCACTCAACATAAAATTGAAATTTTATCTAAGTGAAACACAGCACAGCCCTGAGACCATGAAGTCTGACCTCAAGAGGGCAAGGCTGGGAGGATGAGCGCATCCATCCCCTGCCTACAGACTAAAATGATTCAGGTTTTTGAGTCACCGGCCAGACAACACAAAACTTGGGGTGGGTGTATCCTGGGTGCCTCACAAGAAGAGAGACATAGTTTATTGTAGATCGGATGCCTAAGGTTTAATCTCCAGTGAATTGCTCACAACGTTTTACGTGCATGAGTAACTCATGAATCACAAGTGTTGTCATTTTTCTCCCAGATCTGCCTCGAGCCCAGGCTTTTGGGACAAGACAAACACAAGCTTCCACCACACCGATAAGAGTGTTTTCGTTTGACAAGCACCATTAGGCAGGGTTTGCTCTCCAGGAGTACCTATTTTGATAGCAGGAAAGACCAGCTGCAATTCTATCTCTGGACAAAAGCTATTCCTCTTTTAATTCTCATTTCCTCAAACAAACACTTGGAAGTATTTGGCACTTTTTTCCCCCCTCAGAATCCAGCAGTTTGTTACACCAATGACAGTATTTCACAACTTTCTGCTTCCTCACATCAAAGCATCCTGGAGATCTTGTCAACAATGAGCAATTGCTCAGAGCTCAAAAGTGGAGTTGAGGAATTCCACTTAGTCACCAACTGCCCAATTTTGTCGTCTATCTTTGCAACGTTTTAGCCCATTTCTCACATCATGTGTGGCACTAAAGGACCATCTCACACCACCCTCTACATTCATGCTTGGCTTTCTCGGCTTATAACATCTTATTCCCTATTCCTTTATCTGAAATCATCTTCCTTATCCCCCATCACCTATTTATTGTCATCACACTCGCAGCCAGGATTCAGCCTTTCAAGGGCTCAACAATCTATTTCTGAATGTGGCCTTCAGGGGTTGCAACACCCTAAGAATTTGGCAATATTTGAGAAGTTGGCAGGAAAAAACCCACCCAACGACTGCACAAGGCTCTGGCCTGTCTCTCTCATGGCTTAAGTGCCAAATGCATTTCAAAGTCCGAGTCTCTTGGTCGTAGCCATTTATAGTTTGTATAAAAAGCGTAACTTGTACACTTCCATTAGAGGCCTAAATATAACTGCCCTGAGCAAGTATTCACTGTGCAAACAGTGTCCCTTTGAATTCTGTTTGCTAAAGAATGCCGTAGCCACTATATTATTTATAGGCATTTACATTAAGATCTGAATGCTCGGTCAGGAGGCCACTCTGATTAATGGATCCTCAGCATTGTTTTGTAACTCAGAAGAAAACCTGGTTGCTTATATTTTTATTCTATTTTTCATTTTTATTTCTATTTTTATTCTATTTTTTTGGGTAACCATAAAAAGGGGCCATGTTTGTAGTGGCCACAGATCTTTGAAGAATTTGGGAACACTACCACATATTTCAGGTTGTTAACATAGTATCTGGGTAGAGAATGAAAATCAGAACCTCAAACTTGTATTTTATCTTAAAAATAAATTTTTATACCTTTATTACACCCAGGCCCTGGCTGTATACTGGATTTAGGAACTCAATCCAACTGATTTTTGACAGCTTTAAGGTTCCTTCCAACCCAAACCTCTCCATGTTCTCTCATTTCTTGAAGCAGGTTTGATGACAAAACACACCAAAAAAAGGGGTTTATAATGAAAACTTAATTAGAAGTTGACTTCATTGGTAGCAGAACATCCTACAATTCTTCAGAAAATAATGAACTGGAAGACCCTTTTATTGACAAAAAATTACAGCAGGAAAAACGTTTCTGTTTTGTTTTGGGTTTTTTTAATCAACTCTCACAGTGTTTTCTCCATCTATAAAACTCCTATAGTCATCAGCATAAAAAATAAAGTTAGTATTTGTTATTTTGTTGAGGCAAAAAAGCTCCACTTCGGGAATTTCAAAATGCAGATGGGAGTAAAGACTGGAATAGGAGATAGGGAACATCACTTGGATCTGAAACCCAGGTGCTCCACAACACAAATTTATTTGGAGTACAAATTTTATTTTAGAATGTATTTTTTCCACATGAAAGAAATAAAAAGCAACAGGGAAGGGAAAGGAACACACAGGAGACTCAGAGAGGCTGAAAACAGATATAGGGAAGAAGGATAGTGGATAAGGAATAGGAAAGAAAAAAACCCAAACATTCCTTGATGAGAAATCAGTGGAAAAATGGGAGAGTGACTGGGAACCAGCCCAGGAAGAGACAATTCTGCACCCTTATCATGGAAATATTTTATTTTTCCTGAAAGTTTTCAGGGTCTTGAGGAACACATAACACATTATATTCTTTAAACCTGGGTATCATTTGTCTCCCTCAGCAGTGGCACAACAACCAAAGGGTGACTGAGCAGAGCTGGGCTGTGCCTCAGCCTGATGGAACCTGAGAACCACTGTAACCATCTGGGCAAAGCCATTCGGCTTCCAATGGGCTTTTATTTCAACATCACCATAATAAAGATGCAAAGATAAGGGAATTAATTTTTTAATGCTGTTTTTTGAGACCTCCAGTTACTTGGGTTTTGGTTTTGCTGGTTTATAGTTTTTCAAAGAATATCAAACAGGAAAATGCCCCACTCTCCTAACTACCTATTTTCAAGATGATCTTCACCTTCCTGCCCTGATCTTACTAATAAATCACTGATTTACTGTTAGGGCCCTGCAGGCCCCACCACTGCTTCTTCATCTCAGTGGGAGCCAAATGATGATTGAGATGCCAATATATTAGGCTGGCCTGATTCAAAGCAGGATAAGGAACAAAGCATTTGTGCGGAGCAAAGATAAATGAATATAAATCAAGTGCTGGGCCATTTTCTGTGATGGATTAGCACCTTTCTTTGACCCAATAATGTCAAGGGGTCTCCGTGCTGACAGCAACTAATGTGGAAATGCCTGTGCTGTGCGAAGACAGGAGGAATCCTGATCTCCAGCGGCAGCATTGTTCCTCTCTTATATTTTGCAGGGTGTCTAAATCAGGGGTGAGCAACCCACCTACTTCATCTCACCTTAGAAACACCACTACAGTGCCCACCACGCTCTAGAGTATAAAAGATTTCTTCTACTCTCTTTCTCCCCGTAATCTCACAAGTGTCCACTCCGGCCTTGGACACTTCCAGGGATGGGGCAGCCACAGCTTCTCTCGGCAACCTGTGCCAGGGCCTCCCCACCCTCACAGGGGAGATCTTCTTCATAATATCTGATCCAAACCTGCTTTCCTTTCACTTTAAAGCCTTTTCCCTGCCTCTCCAGGCCACTATAAATAGTCTCTCTCCATCTTTCTTGCAGGATCCCTTCAGGCCCTGGAAGGCCACAATGAAGTCACCCCAAAGACCTCTCTCTGGTATCTGGTGATGCTGTCAAACTGTGAAACTACACACAAAGCCAGCAGCAAAAAGCAGATGTTTGGATCAAATCTGGCAACTTCAGCTTCGCCAAAACTAGATGACAGCAAAAAAAAAAAAAATAAATTAGTACACACAGAGAAAACTTGAGTGGGAGTCAAGGCCAAACCTCTCGGTTTTGGCTGTGTGCAGTGGTTAGAGCTGTGGTTAAAAACCCATTGTGTCACTGACTGGTGATGCAAAAGCTGGCAGGTGGCAAAAGCTGCAGGTTTAGAGAGCTGCAAATACATCAAAGTCCTGCTGCAACCGTAGCCTCTGCTAGTGGCATTTTCCAGATGCAGAGGTTGTTTGTGACCTGTCAAAGCAAAAAAAAAGGGAGAAAAGAGCAACGTTTCTGTTGTGTTTGTCTTTGCAACATAAACCCCTGTGGTATATCTTGGATTCCTGGACACTTGGGTCAGCAAAAACAAAGTTTTTGTGCCCGGGCTCTTCCTACAGTTTGCTCTGGATCCTGGTACAGTCACCTACATTGTTCTAGACTTCCACTAAAGCACCTCAAAGATGAGAAAGCAGCTCTGCTCCTTCCTCACTCCTCTGACCTGAGCTTTGTGTTCCAGGCCTGTGCTTTGGTCAGAATCTCCTCCCTCATTAGGCTCTGCTCTGGTACTATCAATTCCCTGCCTCAATGTAAATAATATATACAGAATAAACACAGAAATTCAAGTGCAGGCATAAAAAGGAACATGTTAGTGCAGTGGGAACATGTTTGGGGGCAAAAAGGGGATGAGTGAAAGTGCAGCACCCACAGTTTAGTTCAGCTTAAATCACAAAAAACCCCCCACAAAAATCACACCCTGCCAGTGCCACCATGTCTTGGAGAAATAATAGAAACTGCTAAAACACGGGACATCATAAATTAAGTAGAACCTCTTAAATTTAATCTCTTCTGCTTTCAGAGAAAATAGCAAAAGACTTACTTGCAGAAATTAGTAGAAAACTTAATCCGCAGCTTTGGCGCTCTGGAACAAACTGAGTGTGCCAAGTGCAAGAAGTTGTTTATAAGAAAAGAAACAGAGGTCTGGAAATAGTTCCAGAAAATTTATGATGATCCACCTGACTGTAGCCAAAAATATTACATCAGCCTAGATAGCCTGAGAACTGGAACAATATTGCTCTCAAATTAGCAAGTTGCTCGGTACCACAAGCAGGGAGAAATGGTTTTGCAGGAGGTCTGGGTTCTGTCCACAGCTCTGAGGGGAGCAATGGGTAAATCTGCTTTTCTGCCTGTAAACTTAATACCTGTAACCAAGAAATAAAGCCACTTCTTCTTTTTACTCCTAAGGTTAGTTTTTAGTTGGTTGGCTGTTTCTGTTGGGCAAATGGTGTTTGGTTTTTGAAAATATTAAGGTTCTCAGGACAGTGAGCACGTCCTACTGACACTTCCAGAATTTCCTGCTCTCAGACAGGAGATTTCTTGGTTCATGCTTAAAGATGGATGAATACAAGGGAACTCCAACCCAAAGCCATAGAGCCACTGGTGCTGGTGATGAGTTAGACTTAAGTCAGTTGAGCAATTCAAAAGTCACAATTAGAGAATGCATTTTCAATATTTAGACGGCATAACTCTGAAATAAAACCCAGCACTGAGCAGTTATAACGTGACAGCTCATCCAATAACCTTCTCTGCCACTGCAATCAAAGCAGGAGTGTTCCCCACTGCAGCTGCAGGGGAATTTCTCTCATTTAGCACCACTGATAAATTACCTATTTTATGAGGCTCTAAGAAGCCAAGATGCAAACTCTCTGATGGAGCTGGCACGACATAATTAATTCTGAGGCAGAATTATGGATGCCTTTAATCTTGAAGCATCCAGAAGAACTTTCTTATACATTGAACAAGGCAGTTTGTCAGCAGTGCTTCCTGGAAAGAAGAAATGCAGTCACAGCTGGATGAAAGCAAAGAGAAAATCAGTAGCTGCCCACACAGAGCAATTGTCTTTACCAATTAATACAGGAAAACTACTATCCACAGACATCTCACGTGCTTGGACTTATGCCATGGGCAACCCAGCACCACCAAGGTGTGCTGATGATGACCTGAAGGTCTTAGTCTTGGCCTAAAAAAGCTTAGGAGAGAGCAATCATTTCAACTAGGTTCTCCTCAGTGAGACACTTCAGCCTCTGAGGACACAACCTCAAGTTTGTTCTTGTACCATCACTTTCAAACCCAAGGCAGAACTTTTGGGTGACTGTGCAGACATGAGACTCAGCCTTGGCCATGCCTGCTGAGGAGACAAACACTAGAGAATTAGACACAGCCCACAGGCCACTTCTCCCCCAATTCTGAACAGTTAATTTATTTACTAATGTGATGCCTTTGCATCCCACATTCTCACAGGTACAACGGTCCAGGCTTTGTTTTCTGAAAGCTGAAATTTTAACCCAACATCCTGATGTAGCTCAGCATGAACAATATCTTCCCAACGGCTTTAACTCGTTGTGACAAGGGTAGTTTTTGTTCCTTCCCTGGCCTGACCTGTAAAGCTGCTGCTGTGTGATTTTAGCAGCTGCCCCGTTCAGCCCCAAGGCTGCTGTCACAGGGCATTCAGGGAAAACCCCTGAGTATCCCTGGCAATGCTCACCCAGCTGTCTGCATCTTTGAATGTGTTTAAATGCTGGGAAGTACAGATTTTACTGTTACATTAGAGAAAAACTACAGCAACGAAGGAAAAGACAGCAGGAAACTCTGATCTTTGTGCAAGATGGTTTTCTTTGAGATTCTTTCCATTTGCACATAAGTTCTATTCTGTAAGCAAGGTTACCTCTTCATAAGGAAGATCTTCAAGTAATATAAAAGGGATTTTTTGGGAAGACTTTTTCCTCCTTCTCCCCTCACACTGGAACCTTCTGATGAAGGCAGGTCTGAAATGAGGTTCAGCTTCTGAACATGCAGTTCTTACAACGGTCAATCCTCTTAAAAAGCTCCAGTAATCTCCACTAATCTCCCACCAGAGTCAAAGGTCTGGGGCAAAAACATAATCATCTTCTAATCCTTTTGGGCTGGGGCAAGTTCCAGGGTACAACACCGGACCAAAAGCATTGAGGGCCTGAGCTGAAATTTCCAATAAACCACAAAATACCTGCCCAGGATGCAGAGGCTCCCTCCAAGTTATCAGCAAGTTTCCTCCATCAATACACCAAGGGCATTCCCAGATGGAAAAACACAGCTTCAGCAACCTCATGCACTAACTGCAGTAAGAACCAGGTTGCATCTAACCACAGAGAGCTCAGGTCTTACAAGCTTAAGGTCCACGTTAGGTCTAAACCATAGCAGAGTTCATATTTATTTTTTTTATCCATACAGTATATAAACCTCATAAGCAAATAGCTAATGAAAAGCAGAACGCAGGAAATTTTACAGGGCAACCAGAGGTCATCTGTTTCAAAGAGGTTATGTTGTCATCTTTATTTCTGCTGCCAAATGTCTTCTCCACAAATAAAAGCCTATTTGTTGCATCAGGTTTCATTCCCAATTTCACTTTTTATAATTGGATATGTCTGAAGTGCATTTTCCTTTCACTATAAAATTAGTGTTTCTTTTCTCCTGGCCAAGCACTGAGGAGGAAAACCTTGGGGTCTGGGGGGGTTTGTTTGTTTGTTAGTTAGGATTTGTTTCCTGGGTTGTGTTGCTGTTGTTTGGCAGGTTTTGCATCTGAGCTTTGGGTCTAACTGGAGCCTTTAGGAACTGATTCCAACCCTGCATTTCTTGGGTAGGAAGGAAAAGGTTTCTCAATGTCTTCTCATCAAACAGACTGAAAAAACAAACGGAGAATTCCTCCTTTCTTCTGGAGCTGCAATGAATAGACCTCAACCACCCCTCACAGAAACACTGATTTATGGATTTGAATGGACTTGGCCCTTCCTCCTTTTAAAACAGTTTAATGTTTCAAACAATACCTACAAAAATCTCTTTTTTTTTTCAGCTACCCTGATACAAAGAAAAGATCCATATCACTGGGTTTGTTTTCCAGCAGGAGAAAAAAGAGGCACAGGCATCAAAGCCCTTCCCCAGCATCATTCCAGGGCCGTGGTGGAGCAGGAAACCCACTCCTGTGGGAATCAGATGTGCTCCAGCAAAAAGGGTGGGAGAACAGAGGGGGGTGTCAACAATTCTTTTGCTGATTGCACATTTATGGTGAGCACAGGGTGGTTGGTGCAGTGTCCAGGTGAAATCCATCTCCCCTGAGCAGATTTATGCAACATCCTACGTGGTACCTGGTTGAGAGCCTAAAAGCTCAAGTCATTCCCATATGGATGTGGTTTATTCAGTGTTTTCAGCTGGGAAATATAACAAGAAAAATAAATCATTTTAATGCTAGAGTCTATTTCAGTGTTGTTTTGGTTACCCTCTGCCTTGTTTTCTTTACGTCCCCTTTCTCCTAAGGGATTGGTGCCAACAAGACCTGCAGCACTGCAAAAAGAGAACAGAAGAGTCTAGAAGGAATGGACGCAGTAATTCTGCCACTCTCACATTTTCTCCCTTGTTAAACAAGCATCGCTGTTTTGCTCCACTGCTTCTGTGCACCAGCCCAATGGCTTCCAAAACTTTTTCCACAACAATATCCAAAGCCCGAGTACTCTGGATAATTTTTCCAGAGCACACATATTCCCCCAGCTGACTTCTTTCCTTCCCAAGTTATTGTAGCATTAGAATGACAAAATTAGATTTATGGCATCGCAGACATATCTTAAATAACCCAGAGAGGCGCTGACATTCCCAGCTCTGGATGGGGCCTGTGCAAACCCCTCTCTCCTGCTGGAAGGACAAGCTGAGATCAGATTGATGTGGAGGTTTTCAGCAGGGAACGATTAAAAATAAAGAAGTGGGGAGGGGGAGATATTCTGAAGAAAAACTTCTCTATTCTCAGAAGAAAAGGAAAACTATTTTGAAGCAGCATTATAAACCATAAGCTGGGCTGCAACAGAGTGGGAAAAGCCTTGGTAGGCTGTAAAGGCAACAGTAGGTTTAGTACATTGCTCATGGGACCCAGCAGCAGAAATACTGAATTTATTCCAGTCTGCCACTAAATCATGGGACTAAAGGCAGTTTCTCCGTTTTCTCATCTGTTAAACAGTTAACAATCCCACTTCCCACAGAGGATGCCTGAGAGATGCTTGGGAAAAGCTCCGAGGTGCAGAGGAAGGAAGCGGTACAGCAGACAAAGCTCTCGGTCTGCGCAGGGAAAAGATCTGATGGTTGTGAACACTAAATTCATAATCCACTGAGAGGAAAGGCCAAGCATGAGTCTGCTGCTTTATATAAAATATAACACTATATATAAAACACATACTACAGCTCAGCCCCAAAGCAAGGCAATTTCCTAATTCTGTTGTTCCTCCAAGGAACTCTTGAAGAAATAAAAACCCCCAAACCAACGAAGAACAAGACAACCCTCAGCAAACAGAGTCAGGACAAAGTGAGCAGCTGCTTCAAGACAAGTATTAACCTGAAAAACAAGCAGCTTCTTGTCTAGAGCAAGGCAGGGGTTGCTGCAATTACAGATTTCTGGGATGCACAATTAAAACCTGTGAAAAGTGATGTACTGAGAATAGTGAATTGACAACTAAAAGCCTCTTCCCAGACACTGGAGTATAAAAGTCAGAGAGAGATTAGTTAAAATGAGCACTTGGAACTTGTGGCTGAAGTGACTCCCAGTGCTGTAACCTTGCTCTTTTGCCTCATTTTTTTTTTAATAAAACAATTTTAATTATATTGAATTGGACTTTAACATTTTTAACAAATCCTAACTCCCAGCCAGTGCAGGGACAAGGGAACAGCCCAGAAGTCCTTTCCCAGATCCACCACAAAAGCACATGGGGCTGAGCATTGCCTCTGCAACATCTGCACCCTGATGGAAATGCAATCTTTTTATGTTGATAAAGAACATTTCCAAACCCAATTATTCAGCAAAGAAGCTGTTTTACAACAAATTATGAGATAAGGCTAAACCTATCTGTGCTCTCCCAGGGCCCTGAAAAGCCCGAAGGGAGATGAAAGACAAGCCAGGGCACGTCAGTGGGAGCAGGAAAATGACTTAAAGATCACCAGTCACACACAGAAAAATCCCTTTATTGCCACTGTATGACTAGAGAGGGGGGAAAAAAAGTAATTAAAAAATAAATCAATCTGTTGTGGTTAGACTAAAAGACACTCAGATTCACCAGCCATTTCACTTTGAGCTTCAGACAAAGCTGCACTTTGTTTGAAACTTGGAGCCTTGCAGCAAGAGATGTCACAAGGTAGAGTACAGAAGGGGGTTGTTGCAGACACAGGGCATTACATTTCTAGGATTACACCCCCCAGTTGGGACATTTTACTTCATGCCCAGGAACTGGGCTAAAAATCTGATCATTTGTATTAAATATTCACCTTTTCATAGGGGAGAATACATCAGAGCGTGTCCCACAGGAGAACAGGTTCCTGCGGGTGCTCGGAGAGCAGAGGCTCCAGAAAGGACAGTTTACCATAATTCTGCAGTGAGTAATGAAGCCACACAGCTTCCAGCTGCAGCATGTGATCCATTCCATTTTCCAGATGAGGGAAAAGGCCTTTCCCTGCTGGACTGTATCAACAACTATTCATGACAGAGCTCCACTCACCATCTCACCCTCCTGCATGGAACCAATCCACACTGAAATCTTACTTATCCTCGTCCTTCCTTGGCCTATGACTTATGTTGTCATCTTTACATGGAAGTTATTTCTTTCCTTGCAGTTTCCACATTCCCTGCCTGGTTCTGAGCAACTTCAGCTTCATCTGACATTAATGCCATTGCCCCTGTGGGGACCTGCTGCACTGTCCCTTGGGGCTCAGTTGCAGACAAGTTTGGGACAGGCAGAGCCATCCTTTCTCAAGCAACAGCCAAAAAAAAATCCCAGACTAAAAAAAGGCTTATTTCATCATGTAAGACTGATTGTTACTTTAATTCCAAAGCAATCCCTTCCAAAAATGAAAAGGCAAGTAAATGGTCAGTGCAGCTTCTCTGCTGCCTTTCCCAAGGTCATGACTAAGGGCTGGCAGGCTGCAAGCCAAGCTGTGAAAAGGATAAATTTCCTTTCCCTGCTCTTAAAAAGTGTAACATCTTGGCTCACCCTCGTGCCTCTTTAATCCCTTTGCTACATTCACACAATCTCCTGACCAGCTAGAATGCAATTCCTGCTCCACAGTCTATTTTGCTTTTAAAAATAAACATTCCCTGTTCATTTTGTTATTTAACATCATCTGATCCTGCACTCTGGAAGCAGAGCAGTTCTGGAATGCCCGTAACTCACACCACAAACCAGTCTGAAATAACATTTTTGATATTATTATTGATTTGTTTGACAGCCTATCGTTGCCAGCAGCTTATCCTGTAATGTGTAAAGTCTGGATAAGGATCTGTTAAAAAACAAATAATCCAAGAAGACAACAAGAGAAGGCCCAGCTACTACCTGTAGCAAGGGCTGAGGAAGTTGCAAGGAGACAGTCCTTGCTTTCTTTCCTACACCTTCACTGGAGTATCTTCTATTTCACACTGGCCAAAGAAATCCAAATCATGTTCTCACACACTTTTTCCCCAACTCAATTAAAGGGTTAAAATAAAGTATTAAACCTACCAAATAATTAGGGGGAACACACTCCTCCTGAAAAAGCACCTGCTGGATTTGGCTCATTAGATCATGTCAGGCTGAAAGCCTCATGGAAAGGGGAGGAAAAGGCCTGTTCACACTCAATTCTTCTCCACTTTTTGTGGTTTACCAGCCACATTTTTCTGCTTCTCTGCACTTCTGCTTAGGGACAGGCAAACAATACAGGTGGTTTAAACGATTACGCAGAGTAAAATTCCACTGGGAACTCACATTGGGCCACCAGAATTATCTGTATTTCAGCCCCACGTTTGGCTGTGGATCCCCTCACTGCTCCAGCTCCCTGGAGGATGAGGCAGACCATAGCAGAGCCTGTGCTGAGTACATTGTCCCTCTTAACACCATCACCCTGGGTTGGTTTCCTTACATTTGAGACAGCTGAAAACCAGGAATTAACCATGGAGGCGAGTCTCCCCTTGGACTAGAGACTTGTATCCAGAGCACCTCCACTAAAGAGCCTCACATCCCCTGGCCAGGTGACTCCAGTCACACCAGCACCACCAGTCCAGGGCCACAGCTCCAGCTCAGGTTGGCTCTGATGACTCCCAGGTGGCCGACTGGAGATAAGGAGCAGGATCCCATCCCACAGGCAGGCAATATGCACCACTACAAACCCCGAGATAAGCGGCAGCAGCAGACAAACCTTCATGTTTCATTTCTGTGAGAAACCACCCTTCCCCTGCTGCACGGGAATGGCTGAGGATAAAGCCTGGATTATGAGAGGAGCAGGGGACTGTTTAAATGAACCAACTAAGCCTGGACTTAACGTCTCGGCAGCACCTGCGTGGTGGCCTTTGAAGCTGGCAGAGGGAATGGCATCTTTTACACAGGGAGGGTACAGGACACACAGGAGGCTTGTATTGATAACTACATTGAGGTCAGGATTTGAGGAAAAGAGGGAAGAGCACAGGGATATAGTGCAGTTGGATCCTGGCTTAGGAAGGCAAGACCAGGCTGTGCTCTGTGTGTGCACACACTGAGAAAAAGAGAAAGGAAAGCCAAAAACCCTTGTCAGAGTTGACCACACACTTGCTTTCCACAACTGAGACTTCCAGCCACCCTTTTTACTACAAAAGAAACAAAATAAATACATATAAACATAGCTGAGGATTGCTGTGAGCTCTGTGGGTGTGGGAGCAGGACACACATGACATAAGCCAGTGTCACAGCAAGACTGTGAATCATATGGTAATGAAACAACGAGTTCCTGCCCTAACAATGCACACAGTGTTGGGCTACAGGTCGTGTAGGCAGCCCTGGGATCACAGACCCAGAGCCAGAAAAGCCCACGTTGCTGACAAAAGGGAATCCCCCAAGACATCGTGAACAGCAAACAAACCAAAAAAAAAAGGCTCTGTAATGTAATGGTCGTGCTTTATCTATCTCTGAAAACAAGAACCTCAAATCTGCAGAAAACTTCAGTTTCTACTTCCCCCTCCCCATCATCTTCTCTGTCGAAAACTAGTAATAATGAAATACATAAATAAAATAAAAAAACCAGAAATTAAGGTCTTCTCAGATGCTTCTGAACACAGTTATTTACTAAATTAAATTCCAAGCCCCATCCTGGCCTTGAACGCTTCCAGGAATAGGGAGCCCACAGCCTCTCGGGGCAACCTGTGCCAGGTTTGTCTTAGTATTTCCCATGGAAAGGTCACCTTCAGAGTAGAAAGAGCAGCACTTTTCATCAGCACAAGTGACTCAGCCCTTTGCTGCTCTTTGGAAGCTGGAGCTGCTTCCACCTGGCTCAGTCCCATTGTCCTTCCAGCTGGAACCTGTAAAAGCCACTCTCCTCCCTGCAACCTGCAGGGTTTACAGATTCTGGGCATTCAGGTGTGCCACGGGTATGTGGGAATTACAACAGATCCATGACTCATGTTATTTGTATTTATAGGGCAGCTTCAGCCCAAATTGTTTGTTGTTTCCAGCCTGTAGCCCAAGTAATCCTCTGACAACCTCTAAAGGTATCCTGTGTCCCAATTTCTCTTCAGCTTTCAATCATTAAATGCCAAAATCAGGGCGTCACCAGTGTATGAAACAGTGTTCAAAGCCAGAAGACGCTTCTTACTTTGAGAAGGCTAAAATCCAAATTCAGTACTTTTTCAGGTTCAGAGAAGTAATGAGAAAAAAAAAAAATAAAGAAGGCAGCAAGAACTCAGAGTCAATCAGGAGATGTGGAACCAACCTGGAATCCACCTCTGACCAAAAGTCTGGACAAGTGGTACCAAAACCTCCGGAGAAAGACAAAGGCCAGAAAGTCACCTAAAAATAATCCCACAACTCAGAGAACAGACAAGAAGTAACCCAACAAAATGCAAAGAATATGCAAGCTTAACCAGCAAATGCCAGAGCAGAAGATGAAAATAAATCACAGCTGAAGCAAATCTAGTGAAAACCACAAGCATAATAAAAACCAGACAGTAAAACACAATGTAGATGGATCACTAGCTACGACTACTCTCTGGTAATGTTTCCAGTAAGTCCTAGAAAATAAATCTCATTGTGAAAATGATAAGAACAGCCCTTCTGAGTTACAAGACTGCGTATGGGCACAGATGCACGAGACTGAGGTGGAAATAGCACAGTCTGTGATTTCTACAGACCTGCATAGCTGCAGTTTTCCCTGAAATGACATCTGTGTGAAATAACACCAAGGGAAGGCAGAAAGGAAACCTAAAAACTCCCCAAAAACACACTCCACTTCTTTTTACAAGCAAACCCACTCTCCCTCTATCAGCCCGTGTCATAAGGCCAGTTCTCTGTACATGCAGCCCCTCTTCTCCTCTCCTTAGGCCACATCCACTCACCTTTTTTCACCTATTTGTCCTTCCATGGATGTCACAGCTGCCAAGCAGAGCTCACCTCAGACAGAAAGATGTTTCACAAAGAAAATTCAGTGCCTTACAATGTGAGTCTTAATGTATAGAAACAGTGCCTTGAGGTGAGCTTTGGGAGAAAGCTTATGATGGAGCAGTTCTGCTTCTAGTGCATAGTAGCTCATCACATAAACAGTTAGAATCAGAGTATCATTAAGGCTGGAAAAGACCTCCAAGAGCATCAAGACCAAATACATATTTAAGCAGCTCTGCACTAAACTGCACTAAGTGCACTGAATTGTTCCCCTGTACAAAGCCCACCACAATGCTGAGGAGAATCCCACGTGTTACAGAGGTACCAAAGACCTGTTTCTTCTCTTGCCTCCAAGAGGATGTTGTGACTTACACAACTGCTGTACCAACAACCAGCATGAGCAAAAAGAGACCCAGACACTGTTCTGGCAGATGAAAGGCTTTGCAAAAAGCCCAGGCAATAGCTGAGCTGTGCAGGCCACGCCAGTATCTGCAGACATGCTTATTAAAGCTTCAGCAGCCTCCAGAGCTCCTACCTTAGAGAAACAACAGCAAGAACGCTAAATGTAATTAGCTAATTGTCACTGGCCACACAAAATGAGGATGAGTTAAGGTTGGCCTTTCCTTTGCTCTCAAAACTGGGAGAATCCCCCACCTCACTGTTTAACAGAAGCAGAGGTACAGACACCAATCCTTCCTCCACTGGGCATTCAGCCAGTGCTCACTCCTAGCTCAGGTATTGCCAGATCAATACTACATCAAGACTTGCTATTGGAGGCCTTCCTTACANCCTCCACTGGGCATTCAGCCAGTGCTCAGGTATTGCCATCAGACTCGCTATTGGAGGCCCTCCTTACACACCACAACTTGGGAAAACCTCGGCGAAACCAAGTGAATTTCCCAGTAAACCATGTGCTCGCCTTGCAGAGACCGAGAGTCTGGGCTGTGTTTGTGGGAGGAAACGGTGAGAGCCTTGCAAAGCCAGCCTTGCATAACCTCGCTGACATCAAAGGCCTGCCAGGGTTTTAAATCAGATCAAAATTTGACTGTGCAGCACTTGCGCTAGAAATAATCAAAACTCAAGATATCCTCAGAAGCAATTTTGGATTCATGCTGCAATACAAACTGAGAACTTTTCTTTACAATCCCCGTTTTTCTTTGTTTCCTATAAAGCAGATCAATTTGAGATAAGATTATTCATATTTAGTAAATCACTTTATAGGTCTTCGAAAGCAACTGCTTAAAATGCCCGAGATCATTCAGAGAACAGCAGAATACTAAACATCTGACACGCTCAGTGAAGCATTTCTATAAAGAATTAAGAAGAGATAAGAAGAGGATGAGGAAAGAGGATAAAGTATAACCAGCAGAGGGGTGAAAAACCCAACCTAGGACTTGCTGGGGTTTCTGAGAGTCAGATAACTGACCTGAATGAGAATACAAATACCTGCTTACTGTGTTACATTTGCATCCTGAATAATACATAGGCCTCCCCTCCGTACTGGAAATAAAACTCACTTAAGCTGTCACCGTGCAGCTGCAGAGTGTCAAGATTAAATGACATCCTTAGGTTACAACTGGGAAACATGCAGTCCTGTAGCAGTGAGTGAAACACTTCTGGATTTTACATGTTGTCCCAATTCAAGAAGAGCATGGGAAATTCACAGCACAGTGTGTAAAGATGTATTATTGCAAAACAGAAATATTTGTCATTTGGAAAAGCAGAACTGACAGACACCCAAAGGATTAAAAGCACAGTTCTGTTTGGGGTTCTTTTTTGCACAAAGAGTTCACAAATGCTTCTGTTCTTAGTCACCCAGGTAAGACAAATTTATTCAGATAGAACAGATAGGAACAGCAACAAGGATTAATTACAACATAATTAATTAATGTTAACTTCTGATGAAACGATAAACCAGTGGAAGGACTGAAAAAAAACCCCAAAACAACTGAAGTGTGACACAGATCCTTAGTAAACAGCTCCATTTATTACCATTAACACACAGAGGCAGCATTATTGTTTCTCTCCCTGCCATATAAAGTTTTAATTAATTATGTAGCACAGCCATTGACACCTGAGATGGACTCATGATCATTCATGCTCTGACAGGGCCAGACTGTGAGAGGAGAGAACTCTGGAGTTACCTGATACTGCCTCAGCATCTGTTACCTTGGCCCAGGGTCTGCTCAACCACCCCCTCCAGCCCAGATACAGTTTAAAAAAAAAGGGGAAAGGGATGCATTTAGCTTAAAAATAACCACTTCAGAGTTTATCACGTGCATTTTATGGATAAATACAACGAGGGACAAGGCAAACTGACAGGAGGCACTTCCTACAGTGGAAGGATCCAACTTTCACCTCAGAGAGCCCCCAAAAGGAATAATAAAAGGGTTGAAATCCACTTTAGTACAGTAATTGATGTCCCCACCTGGCGTGTGGGAGAACTGAGCTCACTCCTAAATNCAAAAGGAATAATAAAAGGGTTGCGAGATTAAATCAGCCCAAAATTGATAATGAACTCCAGGTCTGTTTTGCACTGAGCTCACTCCTAAATGGTGTCCCTGCGACTAAGTGACTCAGGGGATTGGTTTGGAATTGGCAATGTTTTTGAATTGCTACGTTCTGGATTTCATTATTCCCCTCTGGGCAAGTGGATGCATTTGAGAGGCTGAAACTTCATCTGTAGAAATCCTGCTATAGCTGGAAAAGCAGGAATCAAACCAAGCAGGATGGGATCTGAGTCAGCATTCAAATTCCTGCTCCACTGCAGCATTTACCAAGTCTGCAAAGGGCAAGAGGCAACAAAAAAAAGAGACAAGAGACTTTCCTTACACCACCAGCAGCACGCTACCACATGTGTGCTACAGGAAATTCTGCTCTCTGCTTTTCTTTTTTCTACATGAAGCAGCTCATTGTATGATATTACAATTCTATTCCTGTTCCTGGTTGACTCTGTCTCACCCTCCTACCGGCTGGTGGTGGCTGCTCTCCCATCAGGTAGGGAGAGGTGAGCATTTGGGCTTTTGACAGGAGTACTTGTTGCTGCAAGTCTGATATATTTAACATTCTTTCTACCTGGTTCATTTACTAACACACAATAATTAGCTTCCAGAAACGATCGGCGTAGCTCAAAGGACTTGTTTGCTGAGATTTGTAACCAAAGTTTTGGGTCTGAGCAAACACAAAGAGGGGGAAAAAGAAAGAAAAAAGACAGAGCACGTGTTCAAGATGAGACTTGAACCAAGGCCTCAGCCCAGCGCTGAGCCCCAGGTGATAATAGTGAAGGAATGCACAGGAGCAGAAAGCTGAATCTGCAGTGCAAGTGGGCTCCAATGTGATTGCAATGATGTGAAAGATGTGCTTTTACTCCTCTCAGAGCTGTTCTTTCTCCTGGCTCACTCCCAGCAATAACCATAGAGGGTTTATGGGCAACTCATATTCGAGACCAGGAATTAATGGAGATACTGACCACACACATACCATACATTAAAGTAATTTGATTTCAAGGACATCTATTATTGCTTTTCTTTCTAAAGTACCTGCCTTCTTAAGAAATACTCAGGAGACAGCAAAAAACCCCCACAACTTTATGATCCTGAGGGACTTAAAGTCAATAGTCACATGTCATGGAATCACAGATTCCTAGAATGGAAGGAAGTGATCTAAAAGATCATCTAATTCCAATCCCCTGCCATGGCAAGGACACCTTCCACTAGACCAGGTTACTCAGAGCCCATCCAACCTGGCCTCGAACATTTCCAGGGATGGGGGGGGGTCATTCTTAATTTTTAAAAAAATACTTGATTTTGGGAGGGGTGGCTACAGAAAGAACATTTTCAAGTGTTCAAAGGTGAGAAAAAGAGGTGGTGAGATGACCCCCCAGGTTACAGGTTGTACAGTAAAAAGGCCAAAGCACTAGGAGAAAAATTCTGACAGGACAGGCTCAAAGGGGAGATTTCAAAAAGGTCAAGCAAGGACAGGTCCTGTCTGGTTAGAGCTGCTGGTGGATAGAGAGGAGCTTGACTTTGAAGACAGAAGTTAAGACGTTGTTGGGGTTCAAAGAACAAATTAAGCAGCGAGAGATCTTGGTCTTCCCCCCACCTCCGACCCAGTTTCATCTCCCTCCCCAGCACTACTTGCTGAATTGTCAAAACTCCTTCCAAACAGCACCTCTCACTGAGAGCAGTAAATGCCTGTTGAGAATCAAGAAATTCAAGATCTGGCTTTGTCTGGCACTTGGCATTTTCATTTGTGAAGTGGAGGCAATAAACATCTCCCTACTTCAAAGTGCTGCAGTGCTTTGAGGTCCTCGTAGCTAAAACAGTAGGTACAGTTATGATCTGCTATGTCATCACTGTAGGAACAGCACAAATCTGCTCTCTCACATTTACAGCTCCTTTACAGACCATTCATTTTATTTTTCTGTGTTACAAGTGAAGGAGCTGATGACTAACTTGCTGAATATAGAAATGCTACTGTACTCCTCAGAGTATTCCTTCCTGCATCACTTTCCCCACCCCCAGACATATGTTAGTGGTTAGAATCAGTTTGCTGAAGCTCAGAGTGGGACAGAGGAAAGGAAAAGAGAAGATATTTGTGTTCAGAGCAAAACAGAATACCCCAAAAGACATATATAGAGGCAAGAAATGTGTATGTAAGATTTCTAGTTAAGGCCAAGGCACAGCCAGCCAGGTCTGTTTATCCCGATTCCTCTGGAACTGTGACGTGATGGGAGCCACAGAAACCCAAGCCAAGTCGGTGCCTACTGGAAGAGGGACTCGTATCTCATTCCCAGCCTCAGCAGCACGTCTGGGACCCCCGGCAGCACTGGCACCCCGCCCAAAGAGCACTTACTCAGCCAATTCAATTAATGTTATCATTAAGTCACAACATAGAATGAATGGCACAGCCAAGTTACCGGCTCATTATCAGGGCATTTCTCTTCGGAGCAGTGCTGGGTGATGGGATGCAGGGAGCAGAGTCTAATGGACAGAGGCAGGGAGGGGATAAGGGGAGCTAAAACAGCCTGGGAGAATCAGCCACTCTGGTCCTGGTCACCTCGGTTTTCATTCACATGGGGTTGACACCTACTATCTCCTGGTAAGCAGCCAAGCCTGAAGCAAAGAGTTCTACAAACCCAAAAACACTCTTCAAACACACATTTTCAATTTTTATATTGACCAGGATTACATCAGTACTGCAGGAGATTCCACATGGCATGCATGTTTTTATTTTGAAAGAACAGAGCAAATGCACTCACCTCCAGATGACATCTTTTCCCACATTTAGTTAATAGTTTGGCAGCACCCATCTGATAAAAATGCTGCCTCTAAGTGATCATGCATTGCAGGAACACCAGGGAATTGTTGGAGTTCCAACAACATTCATTCAGTTCCACTGGTACTGCTTTCTAAAAAAACCTAGTTATCACCAAGTTAATACCCTAAAACAAATGACGTGAAAAGGTTGGAATTGCAGTCCCACATCTCCTTGGATTTTAGAGCCTCCATCTGAGGTGCCCTGAAGCTTCATCCACTGCCATAAATACAATATACTGCTAAACATAAATCTTGACTGAGATGTAAAGAGTTGTTCCGCCATGGCTGAGGTTTGGTCTGGCAGAAAGCTGCAGATAAGCAATGAAATGCTGACAGGGAAAGGGAATGCAACCAGAACTCCATTCCTGGATTATCACTGTGTTACAGGTTGGGAATAAAACCCCGCAGGGTTCACAGCACGGGAAGAAGATCCCCTGCGCTTATAATCACTTATGTAAAAAGAACACAGGGTTTTGTGCTTCAGACATTTTAAAACGCTCCTGACTAAAGGCCCAACTTTGGTATTTCCCATGCAATATGATTAAGGCTGTAACTTCTCACATGTGGTTTGCAAATGCACTGCTTTGTTTATAAAGGACAATTGGATCCAGTTCTCTGATCAAACCTAGTGTCTGGCAAGTCAAAAGCCATGAGTGCTCAAATTGACTTCTTCCTTACTCTACAGAATTCAGGATTTGACTGGTCTAAATAAAGCACACAGACTGATTTTTAGGACTCCTACTTATCTAACTGGCAGAAACACTGATTTTTTGCTGATGCTGCTTTCTAGAAAAACGTTTCAGCTGACTGCTGAGCATTGCAGAGATGCTTGTGATAAGTCTGAACAAGTTAGCTTAATCACTGGAAGCACAGTAATTGCAATAACACAGCACTAAATATGGGTTAACATACCCTGCTAGGAGAAATCTGCCTGCAAGGAACTCCAGAGCACCACAGCTGTCCTTCCCCAAATATTCAGGTCAACTCTACCCTGTGCTGCAGCACAAGAACACCTGGAATCTGAGGGAAACAAAAATGTTTAAGAGGTGGAAAAAGCAATTATGATCAGCTGGAAAGTTTGTTTTCCTGGGCTCTTCCTCCTAGTTTTCTCTGTAGTTTCTGAATCTTCTACCAGTTGTTCTTAAAAGGACAGACCAGAAAGACCTCAGAAGCCCGGGACAGGATCTTTGGGGTTGGAAACTTCAGTCTGTGCATGTAAGGAGGTGTATGTCACCGCTCTCTCAGGTGCTCCAAGGCAGACCGGAACAGAAAAGGGAGGAACATCCAGGGCTGTGGCCCTTCAGGACTGACTTCTGAGTCAGCCTCGACCCAGATTACTCGACACATTTTATGACAGATAGCAAAAGCTTATCTGATCCGAGCTCTGGGGCATTGCTGCTGTATCAGTTGCGGCAACAGTCTCTCAAGTTACATAGAGCAATTGGAACAGACGAAACTCAAGGGTTTCATCCTCACATAGGAGACCTCCATGCATCCAACAGTGGAGCTTTCAGCACCTCCCTGCAAGTCTGCTTGACAGAGCAACAGATCCACTGTCAGGAAATCCTTTGCTATTCAACTTGGAAGTTCCTTTTTTGCATCCTCTTTCCCCTGCCAATTACCTCTCCGGAGCACACTAAGCAAATCCTTCAAAATTTACATCTTTAAAGTAATGCAGCATAATTAACTCCAGGGGAACAGCTTTCACCGAACTCCATGTATTTATCTCTTTTAATCTTGTGCTATTAATTTAACCCCTCCGGCCAGTCCCTGAGTTGTTTGGGTTGCTCTCCTCTGACTGAGCTTATGCCAATTTGTTACCTTTTTTCCTGGTGACTCAAATGCAGGAAGCTCCGAGTGACGTGGTAGGTGTGGCATTTGCTGAGCCACACAGAGAAATCCCGATGGTTAGAAATCCACTCTGACTGCACATCAAAACAGCACTTGGGAAATAGAAGCTAATTCCCACTCTGTGAGGAGGGGAAGTCCGACCTGTTCTACAGATTGGAAACAACAAAACATTTTACCTCCGGCCGCAAGGGGAGAGTGAGTGTGAAAACGGTGTCTGAAACTCAGTGTTTTCCTTTAGAACATTTCCACTGCTCCATAAAACAAACTGAAGGAGCTCCAAAGGGGAAATTTTTCAGAAAGAAGTGACTTAGTCCCAGTTGTCCTTTAATTCTGCTTCTGGCACTCTGCTCATCCATTATGGGATTGGCTCTGCTACCCAACACCATTTTGTTTCCCAGCATTCAGGCACTGTTTTGATACTTGACTTGGCCTCCCCCATCCTCATCCATCTAAAAGCGCAGCCTGAACCTACAACCCTCCAGAGCCCAATCCACCTCAGCCTTGAAGCAAATGTCTAAACACAGAACATCAAAGCCTAAGCCCAAGAACACGCCACAGCAGTGTGAGGGAAGAACGTTCCTCAAAAAAAAAATTACAAGTCAGAGCTGGAGATTTGTAAAAAGAACTGAACATAAAGCAGCTCAGTACAGGATCCTTCTGTTTGAGGGAAGAACTCGGTAACATTATAAAGTGTTGGCACCGTTCAGCTCGTGCTTCATATGTTTCAGCAGCGCCGTGTTGTTGTTGGTCCTGACAGACTAAGCAATGCCAAGTCCTTAGGGAATGCTGCAAGGAAACTTGCATGCCTGGCTGGAGAAGGAGCAGCTGTAGAGTGAGGCCACAGACTAAAGAGAACATGTTTCAGCTTGATTTGTATTTTTTGAAGCTATTTCTACACCTTCCACACGTAGCTTGTTTCCTTTGCACTCTCACTCACACTCTGAGAGCGGCTCCTTTTTGTGCCTGGGATTTTTTTGCGCCATGGCTACTTCTGCAATCTGTCCTTTTCCAGAAAAAAGCTCAGCAGAACCTTCTAAAAACAAATATCACAGCCCTTCTGTCTCCCTGCATTTATGGCAGCTACAGACAATTCTGGTTTAATACACCTTGGTTCTACTAAGTAGACAACCTTACCTACACGCTTGAGAACTAACTTTATTCAAATTCAGGATTTGAATGACCTGAAGCAGTCCGTAAGGCGTTTGTGCACTTCACATCCCCTGCCTGTACTAATTTGTGAGCTCACACAAGACCTAAGGCTTCCAAAGCCAGCACTTCTCCATGCACACACTTCCAAAACTCATCTGCTACACCCAGGAGGTAGAGAGACACCAAGGGATGGGATTTCCACAGTGTTGACTCTGTTCTCTAGACAGAATTTTGCAATGACTGTAGAAAAAGTCTGCACCTTCCTCCAACACTATATAAAACCTGGAAAAAAAATTAAAATAAAATAAATGGAAGGAGATGCTTGAGAGATCCCAGAAGAAAATACCTTCTAGAAAGGCAGAATCTCCTGATGACACAGCATTTCTAACCTAGACAAAAATAAGATACCTGTAGAAACATGTAAATGAGAACAGAAGCGATAAATGTTTTCCATTCTGTTTCCTCACAGGTAATTGTCAGGCTTATATTTGAACGGGGAAGAACGTCATTTGAGGGGAGATTTCATTTATCCTGGAACTTAACCTTTCCCCGGGGACTCTCCTCCACGAACTTGAACACAATACCTCTATTCATTAACCTCTTTTTCTCCCGGTTGCTTTCCTTTGGGGGGGGTCCCTTCCCTGCTCAGCCCTTTCCTCCAGTTCCCCCTCCTCTTTCCCTGCACTATCCCACAGTCACTCTGTGAGCCACGTAACCTCCATCCTGTTATCCCTGCAATACGGATTGGACGTGCCAATGTCTGTTTAGATTAAAACCATGTTGTAATTTCGAGGGAAAACATACAAAGCCACGGCCGAGCGTGACAGAAGAAAAGTTATTCCCAGTTTTGGAAGCTGCACTATGTCCCTCCTGGGAATAACCCAGTGCTGTGTTTATTACTTTAACCAAAAGGAGGGGAAATGGCTGAGTTTTCCTGGTTTTTCTGCTCCATTCTTCCCAAGGCCAGGGCTCATCCCACCTCAGCTCCATGGGGTGAACATTTTAACCATACTCTCATTTCTACTTAACAGTTCTTCCATCCTTCCAAATAACTCTCTCCACTCTGGCAAACGCAGGATTTATGGAAACCCAGCAGAAACAAACGGATTACAGAATGAATGAATCAAACCAGCCCAAGGGGGAGATCTTATGATCAGCTGCATGGGTCTGAGCTTTTTCAATTCAAACTTCTGCTACACTTTAGGTCTCTGCACTTGGGTTATGTAAAGGCTTCAAAGAGCCAGAATCCAGACAGATAGTGCATTGTTTAAAAACACCCGTGGAATGGTTCTGCCCTGGCTGGCATCTTTCAGCAGAGAATTAGCTGCAATTGATGCAGAAACTTCTCTGTGAGAGCCTATGAAAAATTTGGGACAGAACAACTTTGGGAGCATTCCCTCCCTCAAATATAAGCTCTAAGCTGGTTCATACCCCAAAAGGATGGCCTGGAGAGTGTGGGATACCTGGAGATTCCAGGAGAAACAGCACTTTGCCCCAAATCTCCATTCCAACAACGATAAAATCTTCGCTTTTCCATCAGCCTGAAGAAACTCTTTAGATATCATGGTCTCTCAGGCTTGTGTCTCAGGAGTAAGAGAAATTCCATCACATCCATCTCCTCATACTATTTTTTTTCCTGTAAACCCTTGATTTTTTTTCCTACAGCTGATGACTGAAGAAAATCGTATTTATAGATACACAAAGCTTTGTAACCCAGCTAGGTTGGATTTACAAAGTCTTATCCTACATGTTTTGCTTTTATGTGGTCAAAAATCATAGATGGACTTGATTCAAAAATTAAAGGTGTTTTTGTCTGAGAGTCACGGCTTAAATACAATTCAACTTCTAAACTATTTTTGAACACCAAAGTCATATGGTAGAGAATGGAGATAAGTCTAAGAACAGTCCAGCTTTATTTTATCAACTGACTTATTGAGCCATGTGTACAACTTCAGGCTTCCTGCTAAATGACTTTTAAAACCATGAGAAATTGTTTCTGATTGAAAGTTTTTTCAGCTTTTGTACTAATGCGGGCAAACTTAAAAACTTAATTCACACTGACATTAAAATCATTGCCTTTTAAACCTTAAGATATGGAAGTGTTTTCAACTTTCTAAGTTTTAATCCTACTTGTTAGGGCTGTGCTCCGAATTTGACGCAAACCCGTTCTGAGCTTAAGTTAAATTGCACTTTTGGGGAATGAACTTATTTGATTAATAACTGCCTGGTGCTGCTCAGCGTTTCTTCCCTTCTGCCAAAGACAGGTCACCAGAGGGAACAACGACTTAGCTGAGAATTAAAGACAATGATTATACATCTTTCAGGCTCTTTCTATATACAGGAGAACTACTATTGCAGAAATACAAGTTGTGTGTATAAATGGAGAATATGTTTTGGAGAAGTGAAGCTCCCAAGCAGGACATTGTCAATCACTTATGTAGCAAATATGTGAATATAGATTTATGCAGCAACAGCTTAGGGTGCAATAGCATCCCATCAAAATGGTAATTAGACCTAAAATCATTGAAGTGGCGACTCTTTCATTAGTACTACTAACAGAGAAATGTTCTCTTTGAGTGGTACCTTGTGTTGATCAGCCCTAAACAATTCCCAAGACTCTTTTCCCTAGCCAAACACTAAGTTGTTTTTACTTAATCATGTGAGATTTGGCATTTTTTATATTAATCATATTTCCTAAGAGCTACCAGCACTGAAATGACAAAAATTTCTTCTGTTCTTGGAGACCAAAGTGATGGATTGAACCCCACTCTGCACTTCACACCATATGGAAAAATTAGTTGGAAGGAGTGTTTCTCCCTTTCTCCCCACACAAAGCCTGACATTTTATTTTATCTGAGCCTCTTACTGGCTCTCACATCTGGATTATATAAATTTAAAGCACACTTTTCAATATCTGACTTGCTTAAGGTTACAGTATTTGACAAATCCTATTCGCCAGGCTGTCAAATTAAATTAACATGGGCAATGGAGGGGGAACAAAAGAATAAAGGGACTGAGTTTGATTCGCTTGTGTTTGCAAAGTGAGACAAAATTAACCCCTCTGAAGGGGGAAGCACCAGCCCTGACAGATAAACCTGCCCAAGTGGCAACAAGGTGACATAAATCCAGAAATTATGTTGGCTGGTATCCCAAAAATCAACTGGCCTTTCCCCTGCACCATCCCCTACAGCTTTAACCAAAAATCAAGAGCAAACACACCAGGAAGGATCCATCTAACACTTCTTTTGAGGGTTCTTTCTTGGATTCAGCCAGAAGCATCTGAGAGATGCTGTGAACTCACCAGTGGGGCACAAAGATGAACTGGTCCCTTGTTTGAGGGATGGTCTGCATGAAACAGCTTAAATCCTAACAGGTGTTTAAATCCAGTATAGTGCTGGTCAGACTTAGAGGGGAGACAAACCCATCCCAGCAATTTTGCACAAGACCAGCACTTGGCTTTATCTGCCAGGAAAAGATTTTTGGATCATAGTCGGCATCAATATGGCACTTGAAAGTCTCAGCAGTGGGCAAGAGGGAGATTTCATTCCTCAGAATTAAACAGGGGCTCTGCAACTGCCGCTGCATTTCTGAGGTAAACTTGAGCAGCCACATCCCAGAGTTAAAACCAGGTGGTCTCAACCTTCACTCTTCCCACAACTCCATTTTTACCCCCACTGGCTTCCTAAATCCCCTTGTGGATGGACTCCATGCATTGTCTTTGTGGGTCAAACACCAAAATTCTTGTCCAAACAGAGATTAACTTCCACATCATTCACTCTGGGCTTCACTGAGAGCACATTCACAGCCATTATGGCATTAAGTCATTTTGGGGCAAGCAACTCTTTAAGTAATTCTTCCTACACTCTGTGCAAATCAGTATTAAACTTGAGTAACCTCTTCGTATCTTAAACATCTCTGTGTTCACAGCACAGACATGACATAAACCCCCTGCTGAACAGCCCCATTACACTGAGCAGGACTCAGATTTTAGGAAATTAAGAAAAACCACATGCTTTTCTTAATTTCAGCTTTTTTTTTTTGGCCATTGCCATGCTGAAGGGCAATAATTTCTCCTTCCAGCTTAAATTTGGAACATGCTTTTGCTTATCTCGACTATCTGCTGACAGGAAACATGAATAAACATGATCATCTCAATGTACACATTGGTACATTTAATTTGTTTTTTTTAAAAACCACCGCTTTATGGCAAAACCAAGGGACTGACAGGCAGTAAAAAGAGCAGAGACAACATGCTAGCAGTGTTCAAGACATCTGCCATGAGATAAAGGTTCACAAGTTGAAAGCTTTTTTGTGTGTCCAGATATGTGCACATATATATTTGACAGTCATGTTGAACATTCTTATCTACAGTCAGCATGATGTCAACGTGGTACCAAGGCTCTCCAGGAACCCTGAACAGAACTGGCATCTCTCCCAGGGATCAAAACCACCTCACAGCTGAACTCAGTGGAAGTATTGGGTATTTTTTTAGGTTTATAATCATGACATGAACTGATGAATCAAGACAAATCCTCTCAACTCACCGAGTTTCTGATTTTACAAATAGTGTATCACACTCTCACTCCCCCCAGACCTGCGTGACACCGAGTCATCCGAAACCTCCAACAAATCAAGACTCATTAAAGAGCTTTAAATATCCAATTTCTCAATAAAAAGGTGACAAGGTTCAGGTAACACACGGATCAAAACTGAAATCACAGCAGCACAATCATCACCCTCCTCCACCTGCCACCTACAGAGACAGGGCAACTACCAAGAGGTTTTTTATGACATCCCATTGGTAAATGTTTATGTGAAATGGGGAGGTTTTTTGTGGGCAAAAGGCCACACCTAGGAAGAGATAAAACCCAAAATAAAGCTAGTAATCTAATATTTGCAGGTATGTGGAAAGGAGCAGCAAGACAGTAGAAAAGTTAGTGAAGGAAGAGTCTCAAAGGAACAAGAACGGAACACGAGCAAGTCTCAAGAACAAAAGGTTTAGGGAAGGCTTGGAGCTGTACTGAGGGAAGCCACAGAAAATTCCCCAACTATGGAATAGAGAGGTTGAAATGGAAGAGGAAGAAGGGAGAAGTGTAGCTGTGTTTGGAGGAGGAGAAGGTCAGAAATAAAACAAGCATCGAGTAAAGCATTAGTGGAGAACTTCTACGTCAAGGAGTGGCTTTTGGACAGGGTTTATTTTTATGTTTCCTTGGATTCCAAGCTTGAATTAGCACAGGACAGCGTATCAGATGAGATTTTTCTTTCCCAACGGGAATACAAAGTTGAAAACTGCCTTCAAAAAGAAGGAAGATCTTGCTTATTTCCTTATCAGTAGTTTCTTATCTCTGCAAGAGGGAGTGGCTCTCCAGCAGACCTGCCCCTGCTCTCACTGCACTTCAGATGCCACAGCTTCAGTACCTGCCTGAACACTCTCCTCTGAGAGCCTCTTCTAATCACCTTTTGTGTCAAGAAACATTGCTTTAAACCTTAAAGTCTTGGAGACCTTGTGGACACAAGCCAGCGTGCAATAAAACCGTGGGGAAGTTGTTGGGCATTTATTTCGAGTGGTTTCTGTCCAAGAATCTGAGGCACCCCCAGAAAACCAGCTGATTGATCACTATCTGGGATCGTGGAAGATTTAAAACTTGAGTGAAGGAGGCGGATCACTCAAGCCAGATACAATCAGGAGTTACTCCTACACTCTGATAATGGATAAAGTTACAAAAGGGTTCTTGGGAACATTAAAGCTCCTTATTAATGTTCCTTTATCTGTCCAGACCAGCAGTTCTTTGAGGGTATTACGTGGCTTGGCAAAAGAGAATCTCCACCTCTATTAGATCTAGAGGGGTATAAAATAAGAG
>WEKX01017999.1:0-22847 GCA_013390025.1 Pitta sordida | reverse complement strand
AATATTCTGTGAATCTGTGAACCTGTGGATCATCTTTCTTGGCCCTTCCTGGGCATGGGTATCACTTTAGCCAATTTCCATTCTTCCGATACATCACCAGTAAGCCAAGACTGTTGATGCATATTGGAATGGGCTGCCCAGGGAGGTGGTGGAGTCGCCATCCCTGGAAGTGTTTAAGAGAAGACTGGACGAGGAGCTTAGTGACATGGTCTAGCTGGTCTAGCTGGGGGGTGAGGGCTGGATGACCCTGGGCCCCCTCCGGCTCAGAGTGGCCTGCTAGACTGTGAGGCATCTAGGTTGTCATTATACTCTGGGATGTGCTCTTGGTCGCTGTACGGGTATTAGATGGTGAGTTGGACTAGATGATCCTTGTGGGTCCCTTCCAACTCATAATTTTCTGTGATTCTGTGATTCTGTAAATTACGGACAGTGGCTTAGCAAGTTCATTTGCCAGCTCTTCCATCACCCAAGGCTGGATCCCATCTGGTCCCATGGACTTACGAGGATCCAAGCCACTCAGCAAGTCTCTAACTCCCTCCTTCTGGATTACTGGGGAGTTATACAGCAGTTTGCTGCTGAATCAGGCACCAACTTTCTTTTAAACTGAAATCATTGTCAGTTGTTTACTGTGTTTGTAAATATTTTTCAACTATTTTGATTGGAACCACTATCACTGCAATTACATAACCATATATCATGGTAACACTGAGGTTTTGGCTTGAATGTTACATTTTCAGGCAGGATGTGTATTACTTTCCAAAAAATTCATCCCCTACTGATTGTGCTAGCCACAGGAGTGTATTGCTCAAAATACCTACATTGGTAATGAATTTAAGGATATCCTTTGTAAGCCATCCTGAAGGTCTCTTAAGCCCAGAATCTGACCTCATCTAGAAATGGGTTTCTGGAGAACAATGTAAGAGCAGGATAAGAATGTAGAGGTATTTCTTCAGAAATACCAGTCTTCCAGCTGGCAGTAATTTGTGTTTCAGGAGCTTGTGGTTTTGAAACTATTACGTGAATACCAGAGTCCTCCTTTTCTATGTTCTCTGCAATAACCTCTGAAGCACTTGCTGTCCTTGAGAACTGCTCATGGCTGTCTGGTGGAGGTGGAGAGCACTTCTGGCATTTTGTGGCAAAGACAATGGGAGCCAGTAGTACCTCTTCATGCCCTTAATGAATAAATTAAAATAACCAGATTTGATAATGACAGAAAGTATGTAGTTAGCATTCTTCAAAAGGCCTCTATAACTCTCAAAAAACAATTCTTGCATTTAAACTCTAGCCCTTGGCAGAGAATTGTGAATTCCCAGACAAACTAGAAGGAGTTCAGTTAGCTATCAGCTCCACAGCCCGAATCATCCTGGTCTGGCAGCTCATTTGACTTTTTTAAGGGCTTTAGTACTGTCAATGGTTGTTACCAAGATGCTCTGTTTGCCAGATGAAATGTGTAGTCACACCTGGTGACTCCCTTGAAGATTCTGCTGGGTGCTGACTGCTGGGAATGATACTGAGATGCTTCAGTTGGTGTCTTTTAGTGTCCATGTCCCCAGGTAGGCAGTCATAGTGGCAACAGTTACAGTGTCACATAGACATTTTATTACTACTTTGGAGCTCAGTGGGAAGTGACAGCCCCTGCCTGGCTGAGAGGCAGGAAACGGCTGCTCATATGTGCCTAGTTTTTCAAATACCAGCATCTACTGGCCCCTGCTGAGCTCTTACAGGCACATTTAACCTCCAGTTTGGAAAAGGAAAGTGGATTTTGGCACATCACCTTTGGAAGGTTGCTGCCTGTCTGTGCTATGTTTATTTGAAGCGTGGACAGAAATTCACATCAGTGTTTCACTTCACCCTGTTGTGCCAAGACCAAGAGAAGATTATTATCTTTTTCAGACTTAGCAGAAGTTTTCTTCCAAAAGAAACTCTTTGATCGGGAAACAGGACAGCAATTCCTAAGACAGTTTCTCACACAAGATGCTGAACTTTTACCAATTGCGCATAAGTTATAATGAATGGGTTTGTTTTTTAATTTAATGGAGGACAAATATGATATTTAATCTGAATCTAGGGAGAAGTATGGCACCATGAAGTCTCTGTCACTAAATATTTTAAGCTGTTAAGAGGAACATTCTAAAACGTGCTGTAATTACTCAAAGACTTTTTTTCTGGTTACCACAATACTGTTTCATATTGTTTTATGTTTTGCAAATGCAAAACCCATGATCTCCAAGTAGACACAGCAAAGTAAGGTTTTGGTTTATTCAAAATAGTGTTACATCTTCTGAGGTAGTTTCTCTTAACTTTTCTATCACTAAAGAAAGCTCCTTGAAAAAGACAAAAATGAAACAGACAAAAACAGGAAAAAAAGAGTATTTCATGAAGCATTCCAGCTTGCCATTCTTCTAGTCTAGTTGTGTTTTAAGTTTTGATCTACTTTAACTTTTGATGCTCTTTCTTATACTGTAAACATTTGAGGTGAAGTTTTATGAGCTTTTAAACTGTTCATCAATGGCATTAATTTGTAAAAAATAATCAAAGTGAGACAGCTGAGAATTTATGAAATATTCAAAGCTCAAGTAGAGCTTGGAATTTTTTTAATGCTGTTCTTTTTTTTTTTTAATAGAGCAAGTGAAGGGTTTGCATGTGGTAGTCTGACATGACCCTTCAGAGGGAATAAAGTGATGCTTTGTTTTGCAAAATACAATTCCAGAATTACAAGAAACACAGGTTAGACTATACCTTTGTGTTTGTAGTGGAGTGGCTAGAAAATGGATTTGAATACTGCACTTAGAAAGTGGACTCTTTCCTAAAAGTAGCACTCTGCACATGGACTTTTGCATTGGTACTGTCACCTAAAATTGATCAAAACTTTCTTCTATTTTGACAGGGTTTTCCACTTCTCTTTTCAAGATTTTTAAATTGAGTGTGCTTTCCTTTTCATCTTTAACTGAGTGGCAATGATTTGCAGTAACAGCAATAAATAAAACTAACTGAATATCTGGCAGTACATTTTTGATCCTCAAAGATACAAATATACTTCTCTTCATATTTGGACTGGCTCTCTCCAAGCTTTTTCCTTTCCTCTGAAGCAGGAGAGAACTGTTCCTAGAATCCATAAATTAATCTCCTTGGATAAAAACTACCTGTGCTTTTCTCCCAGTAAGCAGGCACCAGTTAGCCTAGCCCAACTGGTCAGAAAATGCTTGGCACTAGTACTACAATTTTTAATTTGTTGCGTTTAGTTCAGAGTTTTTACGCTATTTTTTCCATAGCTTTTTATGATTTGTGATGAGAATGAACTCTTAGTAACAGAGACTACAGTTAACTAGGGACAGTATTAGCCACTGCTATATAATATTTATCTCACTGGTCTGTATGTAGGTACTGTGCCATTTTTAGAGAGAAGAGGCAATAAGACCCACACAATGAGCCCAAGCTATCAGATCTTCTACCTCTGCTAAAGGTTTTTACCTTCATCATGAAGGGAGTGCTAACAAACACAAGATAGATTGTCAAGCAAAAGGAAGCAGAGAACATTGTTTCTAAGGCACATAAGTACCATGCCATGCTGGATGTGATTTTATGCATACATTACGGAGTGTTAGAAAAACCAGAACAGACACATGGCAATAAAATTCTTTCTGTTGCTCCTTTGAGACCAATGATTTTTTTATACTCTTGCACAGCTGGTTTATGTGTGTCATTTCCACTGGGCAAAGCCAGTCCTCCCGCTTATGCCTTGGAACTGTTTAATGGTTGCTAAAGTGTCTGCAGAGCAGCTTCAGCAGATTTTTAGTCTTGGAAGGTCTAATGCTTGAAAGATAGCAATGAGAGATCTATTTTAAGTCAGAAAAAAAACTCCATAAAAAAGAGTTAAAAATTATTGTCAAACTTGCTCTCGTGTTTACAGCTCAGAATGACAAATCCTGTTTCAATGTCATTATCCCCTTCTCTGACACATATTCCAAATAATTTACTGTTTTCACTACAGTTGCCACGTTGAAATCCAAAGTGGATGCTTTGCAGCAGTGTATGATGTGATTTTTGTGTAGAACTTATACATTCTGTTTTTTAAGGTTACAAAAGTGTTTCCAGATCTTATTGATTGAAATAATAATGGAAAGTAGGAGCTACAACTATGTTTACAAATATGAATGTGGGAAGATAAGCATTTTGAAATGGTGATGATGTGAGGGGTTTCTTTTTTTCCTTTATTTGCAGCAAGAAATCCTCCCTTTGGGGACTTGAGACAGAATTTTGCTTGGGATAGCTGAGTAGCCAGCAAGACAAGAATTTAAGTCCTTTGGGTATACTCAAGCCAAATACAATCTAGACAAATGCAGTACTTACTCCAAGTGCTGGAACAGCAGCTTCAGCCTTTACCTAATGAGGCTATCATTCCTAGCAGTGAGAAGCGATTTACTTGTCAGGTTGCTGAGACCAGACCTTTTTTCAGAGTTAAGGGCATCTGTCTGTGCCAAAATCTAGTATATATAGAATGACTTCTGTTTTATTGGAGCCGTAGTATAAACTGCAGAAGAAAAGCTGCAACTAGCATCACTCTTTCTGCTAACCAAAGACTTTGATTTAACACTCAGATAAATTCATGTATATAAAATTTCAGAATTTACATCTGAAAAACTGGCAGTAGTTTCCATTCCAGTAAATTAACATTCATGTATCTGAATTATACATGTGGGCAGTCAGTCAAAAGGATCACAGGTATATGAAAACTAACAGTAGAGTGTCTGTTGGCTTTACAGTCAGCAGCACGTTACTTCAGCTTTGTAGTCAGGTTAACAAACACTATAAGCTTTATGATTCAGTGCTGATTATTAGACCCTGAAGTATTTTAACACAAGTTGTATAGTGCTCTTAATATCTACACAGACATAAGCATAACTGACCACCTTGTAGGAGCATGACTTTTCCATTCAATAACACAGGAGAAAACAACTAATCTGTTAACTGGTAACTGGCTGGCATGCATTGTGGAAGACCATGCTCTTACACCTAACAGGGCGAGTTTTTTGTTTTTCTGGGTTCTTGGGGTTTTTTGAGAGGTCTAGGAGGGTGTTGTTTTTTAAGAGTGTGTTTTTTTGATGGTGAGGTTTTGTTCTGGGTTTTTTCCCGCTAATAACAAAAGTCACAGTATCTTGCCCTGCTACTCCTTCTCACTTGTCTGTTTTGCTGGTGAAACTAAATCCTTTCAAATGAAGAAATGATTAATGTTCTTGGGTTTTTAGCTTATTAAATGACAATTCTGTCACTTAAAATAGTCATAAGTGACCCAGAAATATAAAGAAATAGCTGGATAAATTATATAATGGTATTGAAATATTTAATATGTAATGGATCCTCAGCTGGTATAAAATGCTTACTAAGTGGCTTAATATTTTGGGTAATGTACTCCAAATCCAAGAAATATCTTACCCTTGTATCCATACAATCAGACAGGCTTTTTTTTCCGGATTATTAAATGCTTTTTTTTGTTCGTTTATCTTTAACATCTTACGTCTTTCTAGCTTATTGTTTTCTCCAACTTAGTCTACTAGGTTTATAAAAGCTCTTTGAGAAAATGTGTCACTTTCAAATGTCTCAGATTTTCATGTCTGTCAGCTACTGTCTTCTACTACCACCACCACCATTGTTCCTCTTTGTTCAAAGGAATTTTTGGATGACATTTGGAGACGTTGGAGAAAGAGGGTACTCAGGAAAATCTCTGCTGTTTCTGTATTATTTCACATGTATATTCTTTCTAACAGAACATTGTTTCCTTAACTATAATTACCCAGTGATTTTTAATACAGTGTTTACATTCTCAGATAGCAAAGTAGAAACACTAATAGGTTTTCTTTCAATGTGGATCAGCATTTTGTCTGCTGACCGGACTGTTTCTAGTGAGCACAGAAGAAATGCTATTGATAAAGTAATGTTTTCAATAAACTGTGCAATTACAAAAGGTACAGCGTGAAATAGCAGTGCTGTAGAATTCAGAAGAAATTATTTCTTTATTTCCATAGTTCTTCCTTATGGTTTTCTTTTTCTCGGATGGGGATAGAAAGGTTTGAAAGGGAGGAATCTCAATTTGTTCATTTCCTTCTAGATCTACAAAATATTTGTGACTACAACTTCAAAATATTTTTAATCATGTAATATACTTTGTCCAGAAGAGGTATTTCATTTGACTTTTAGAGTTTTTTTAAATGAATCTTAATCTCCTGTAGACACAGAATGAAGACAAACAAGTTTTATACTTAGAATTGGTTTTGCTTATATCTGACCATTTGGGAAGACATATTCTCTGAAACACTTTAATTCTATCCCATATGTTTTGTATACATAATACATGATGCATAGTACTTCTGGGAGAAAACCTGAATAATTCACCTACAGTAATATGATCATGTTGCACTCCAGGTTATAAATGTTTTATTTCCCTGATACATTCTCAAATACCATACCTTCCCCCGCCACCCCCCGTTTTAAATTGGTGAAGATGAATGCTTAATAAAGGTTTTGGATGTATGAATCATGATTCTGTTTATATTTATTGTACTGAAATTTCATTTTATATTTACTTGTTTTATTAAACAATAGAAGTAAGTGAAAAGTTGTATCAAAAATACTACAAACCACTTAGCTAAATTTTTCTTTAATTTATCCATTACAATATAAATAGTTTTGTACAGTTTATGACGGAGTGATTGGCTACTTCTCAGGTGTCATAGTTTCACCCCAGCCAGCAGCCAAGCCCCAGGCAGCTGCTTGCTCATTCCCCCATCATCAGGATTGAAGAGACAAAAAGAAGGGTAAAAGCTAGAAAACTCTGGGGTTGAGATAAAAATACTTTACTACAAAAAGCAAAAGCTGTGCACACAAGCAGAGCAAAGCAAGGAACTAATTAACTGCTTCCACGGACAGTTGTGTGTTCAGCCATCTCCAGAAGACCAGGGCCCCATCACACATGACAGTTACTTAGGAAGTCATATGTCATATGGTGAGGAATATCCCCTTGGTCAGTTTGGGTTACCTGTCCTGTCTGTGTCTCCTCCCAGCCTCTCATGCACTCCCAACTTTCTTGCCAGCATGGCAACACAAAAAGCAGAAAAGGACTTGACTCTGTGAGCTGTGCTCATCAATAACCAAAATATCATTATATTGAGCCCTGTATTCAGCACAAATCTAAAATACAGTCCTATACCAGCCACTGTGAAGAACATTAACTCTACCCCAGTCAGAATCAGGACAACAGGAAAGTTGTACACAATAAGTGTAATTGCAGTGATTCTCCAAAGCCAGAAGAAAATAAAAGTAACTGGATTACAAGTGGGAAAAAAAACCCCAACAAATGAGAAGTAAGAAATTCTTATTATTTGGAAATTATGTTAAATTTTCAGAATTCTTAAGTACAGTTTGTTACTTTTATAGCCAAAATTTAGGTTGCATTATATATATGAGGAAACAGAGGCATTCGTTACTATTTAAGTAAAATAGCATGTGTGAGGAAATAGGTATATTTAAGCAAGAGTCCTGTTCAATAACAGGAATAAGCCATTATTTCACATCTGCTGATCTTTAAAAGGGAAATGCTGTTTTTATTAATTCTAAATGTCTCTTTTTTCATGAAGTAAAGAATGGAATTTTTCAGTGATATCATTTGTCATGGGGATTATCTGATGAACTTAGTGTGTCTGTAAAGTTTATTTAACAGCTCATTTACCATTATAAAAAGATGCAGGTGAGCCGTCCAGTAAATGAATGTCTGGTGCTCCGTCTGCACACCTTGAGTTTTATTTATGGCGAATAAGTGATGACTCATTTGGCTACAGGCTCATAACTTCTCTTAAATGCTATGAATTTCCTATACTGTGCTTGATATACTTTTAATTTTATTTTATTTTTTTGAGTCTCCTCATTTACTTCTGCACAAACTTTGGGTTTGCAATCTCCTTGTATTTTGTCATCAATTTTTGCCTGCCGCAGTCATTTAAAAAAAGGTAGGAATTAAAAAATATCATTAAAAAATTGAAGTTAGTAAACAGCAAATTAGGCTTTCAGAGGCTCAGATGCAAAATTTCCACTGGTCACATTACTTGAGGCTAGGATATTATATAGTAAGTCCACAAGGAGGGCCTTACATTCAATATTGGAAAAGATTCAATATTGGACTCTCTGACTGCTGGAAGTCCTTTTTGACTCTAGGGTGTTATGGTCTGGTTATTAAAATTATTAGAAATGCCTCTGACCAGTTTAAGGTGCAAATTAGACAATATGCCAAAGTCAATCGTATGGATTTTATTTAACAGTAAATGTGAGGCAGAGAGAGTGAGAGAAAGAAATCGGAAAAGATGGGGTGGGGCAAAGAAGAAAGAGAGTGACAGGGAGGGATTGATAGAAAAAGGATCACCACTTCGTGGAACCTACTGCTGTCCTGTGGGTCTTTTCTGGTCTGCTTGATGGTGAAGGTCCTGTAAACATAGAGTCCAATGGATTAATATACAGTACATCCCCAGTGAATTGCGACCTCTCCATTACGACTCCACGCATTTGCAAGGAAAATTTTTTGCAGTTCAGTTTCACGGATCTGCGAGGTTTCCTCGCCGACGCATGCGCACTGCCTCTGCTTCGCCAAGGGGTGGTGCCAGCTCTCCCTGCAGCACTATGCCCTGGTCCTTGACCCGGTCCTGTGTGTCTCCTGTGTGCTCCTCTGAGACCCAGTGCAGCACCGCCACAAGACATGCCATTCCTTGTTACTCAAAGCCCAGTCAAAGCCCAGGCAGTGCTGCCTCTACCGGGACCAGTGGATGTTAAAGGGAAAGAAACTCTGATACCAAAGCCTGCCCCCCACTGCCATCAGCAGCATGGGGTGTCGCAGTGTTGCAAAGTTAAGGCTTTCCAGGCTCCTAGAATGCTGACCGGAGCTCAGGGACACCCCTTCCCGGCCACGGAGGCAGGGCGAACATGCGCAGGCCGGGGGTGGGGCTGGGGGGGGACGGGACTCTGTGTGTCCTCCCCGCAGGGCGAGGTGAATCCCGCCCCACAGACACTGCGGCACCGCCCCTCGGCAGAGCAGAGGCACTGCGCATGCGTTGGCCAGGGAACCTCACAAGTGCCTGAAGCAAAATTGCGAGTAATTTTCCTCGCAAATGGGTGGAGTCGCAATGGAGAGGTAGCAATGCAGCGGGGATGTACTGTATTCAGTGTTTCTACCAAACAATTCTGTGGTGAATCTACAATGCCACTTGTAGAACTTGAGTATTTTACACTCCCTATGTATTTAAAGTAATGAATGACAGAAGTAAAACTGATAGTCTAGTGCATTTTGATAAAGCTTCATAATGTTTGTGAACTATAAGCAATGCAGAGTTATGACAAAACTAGGTGCTAACCAATAATTTTTATTTCATTAGAGTTTGAATTTCTAGAATTTATAGGAAGCCGTATCAGTTGTGGAAAATCTTTGACTGAGTTTTACTCAGTGTATTTAGTGTGTTTAATCCAGCTCATGTATGCCTGGAAAATGCATAAGATGAAGATAATCTTTACCTTACTTGAAGATGATCGTTCCTTTAGAATTTCTTTGTTTATTTGAAATTCCAGATCCATCTGCTCCACCAGCTCCATCTAACATAAGAATTGCCAATATCAGTGCAAACAATGATGGGAGTGTAAATGTAATGATTACTTGGGATCTTCCAGAAGAGCCTGATATCCCAGTGCACCACTATAAAGTCTTCTGGAGCTGGACATACAGCAAATATGTAATTCCAGCAAAGAAAAAGAGAAGGAAGATTACTGATGGGGTAAGAAAAATTACTAAATGGGACAGAAATCTGTATAAACACATGATAAATTAAATTATTTCAGCAGCTGATGAAGTAGTGGTCTTAACTTTTAATATCAACAAGCCCTTGACAATTTTTCTCTCTCCATCCTTACCTTACACTGGACTCAGGGAGAGAAGTAGACTTCTGCCTTAAAATGAAGGTAAATACTGTAAGCTTTATCAGGAAAGCTGAATAGAAAGTTAAATGCTGTTAGTCCTCTAAATTCAGGTTTATTCTATTAGTGCTTCTTAAAGATGCAGTTCTTGTTTTATTTAAAAAGCCTAACATCCTCTGGCATATTGTTTCACTATCCAAATAAAACTTATGACACTGTCTTAGGGAATAAATGTTAAATAGTCAGCATAGGAAAAACATTCTCAAAACTCTTTAAATAAGCTTCTGTACCAAAGGTCTAACATATTTCCCTATCAGCAAGGCATGAGTTTCTTGAATGTTGTATCAAATATTCCTTTACTGGAAAGGTTTCTATTATGATATCCTTAAATATCTTGCATATTATTTTAAAACAATTAAAAGAAATAGAAATCAATTACAGATACTAAGTTGAACTGAAGCAAAAGTGCATTGTGCATAGATGCATTATGAGAATTGCTCTGTCCCTCAGTCCCAAACCTTTAGCGAAAAGTCCACTTTAGTACAGTGGTGAGTGTCTCTGCCTCTCATGTGGGAGATTGAGGGTTCTATTCCCGCCAGGGAGGCAGTGGTGCTGTTTAAGAGTTGGACTCGATGATCCTTCTGGGTCCCTTCCAACTCAGGGTAATCTGTGAATCTGTGAAATGAAAGCAATGAAGTCTGTGTGATGAAATCATGCAAGTAAATTGGCACAGAAAAACCAGTTCCTTATTGTCCTCTAGGAAAATTATCCTGGCAAAATAGGAGTAGGGTGGACTGTGTTATGTAGAAAAGTTTGTGTTCCTCAGGAAAGTTTACATTGTCTTGAGACTTCAGGGGAGAGTCTTCAGCCTAAACATACCAGGGATCTTACTCTCTGCAAGCTGGTCCTTTTATCACAAAAGAGAATTTGAAAATTGACCTGGATCCTTAAAGTTGTTTTGGCGTTTTGCTTATGGTACATCCTACATACAAATATATTAAAATAGATCCAATATAGAACATTACAGTAATTGGGACCAAGTTCTGACCTTGGATATTAGGAAATACAGAAGAATCAAGGTGTATTTTGCAGAAAAGGCAGGATCTTACAATATCTTTCGTATTATATACTTTTGGTTTATTATACTTCTGCAGCCTATTATGAAATTTCAACAAATGGCAATGAGATTCATTCAGACTTCCCTGCAGGACAATCCAGATGCTATTGCTAATCAATGGTCATTTAAATATTTTAGCATCTCTTAGGCCAAAAATGGAAAATAAGGAAAATTTTAAAAAATGCAAAGGTTGAAAAATCTTTTTTTAAAAGATTATTTTTGCTGTGTTTTAACTTTCAGATGTAGCCTAATTCAAATAATTTTATACAGATTTCCATATGAAACCATTCCAGGTAGACATTCAGATAATTTGACTACAGTACTAATACTGTTGAGAGTTACTGGCAATATCTCAACACAAATCAAGTAAAGATAATTAATATTAAATGCTTTTGGTAATAATTTTTTGACATTACAAATGGTTACATGGTTTTCTTTTTGGATAAAAGATTGACTGGATTGACTGTCAAACTTAAGAGGCACAAGTAATTCCAATAAAAACGTGGAGTAATGTCCTCCACCTGGCACATGGGCTAGGAGACATTTTTATAATTAAATCTAGACAAAATTAAACTTTAAGGCTACTGAGAAGCCTGGATTCTTCTTTGCAATATTATGTGCCTTGCCTTAATTTATGTGTTATTGACTGGAGAATGATAAACCTACTCTGTTGATTCTCTATTTAAGACACATCCATGATACTGGAAACTATTCTTTTCTATTATATTTTCCATTTTATGAAGGAAAAGTGTTCTTATGAATAGGAGGGTATTTTTCGTTGGTATTTGGTTTTTTATTTTCAAGAGTTGAAATAAATAGAAAGTATTGACAAATGTATTAAATGCAGGATTTTATCTGTTTTCAGGCTGGCTGTCTCTAGAAAAAGTTGTCAATTGCTCTACTAACACAGAAACTGGGGAATGAAACATATAAATTCCTTTGGCTAAAATTATCTTGGCATAACAAAAAACTTGTTATGTGGAAGAAAACCCCTTAGTTTTGACCTAAATAATAGTTCTAGAATTACCAAGGAACTGCGAAAATTATGTAAACATTGGGAAGGTTAGTATTTTTTAAATGACACAGAAAAACAGAGTCCAATAAAAGATTTTTTAAAATAGGAAATTTTGCTATGAAATTTATATGAGTTCTCTAATTTAAAAAAAGTAGTGTGCCTAAGATAACAAGCCTGCTTTTAATAAAGGCCTATGTTTCAGCAATACTAAAACTGCTTTGTATATTTATTTATTCTATTATAGGCCCAAAATTCTGTGGTCCTGGAGGGGCTCCAACCCAACAGCAACTACAATGTAGAACTGCAGGCAATAACACGTTGGGGTCAGATACGCCTAAAAAGTGCTAAGGTTTCTCTTCATTTTAGCACGACTCAGGACATCAGGAATAATAGTGAGTAATCATATTCAAATACTTGAATGCCTTTTCTCTCCTTTATCTGGAATTTGAAAGTTTTCTGTAATAATTCCTGAAATTTTAAAAAGCATTTGGTTAAAGCAGGCTGCTTCATAGCACAATGATCTGCTCTTGGTCAAGCTGGATAATGTTCCCATGTTAAATTTGTTAGCTAAAAATTGGTGCCAGTTTTTGCTTAATTCTTTGTCTTAGATCCCTCTTACATAAAACGCAATTACAATGGGGAATCCACATGACTGTAATGTTAGTATTCTTTAGATGCAATAAATATGTAAATATTGACTATATTTGTCAGTGGCTGGAATAAAACCATTTCCCTGTCTTTATCTCAACTGGACAGTATTAACCTGCAATGTCTTTCAAAATCCTGGCTATTTTTAGTAGCCATTAATTCAGGTTCTGGGACCACACTTCAGTATAGTGGTGAGTGTCTCTGCCTCTCATGCGTGAGACCGGGGTTTGATTCCCCTCTATGGAGGCAGTGGTGCTGTTTAAGAGTTGGACTCGATGATCCTTCTGGGTCCCTTCCAACTCAGAATATTCTGTGATCTAGGACTAGGTAGTGGAAGTATTTGTGACAGCTGAGTTTAGCATATGTGACCACACAAATATGAATTACTGTGTGAAATACTACTATTAATTAATGAGAAACATCATCTCTTCTTTCAGGGAATTTAAAGTGTTCCAGGCCTGAGAAGCAGTACATTCTGAAAATATTGCACATACAGCCCCTGCACTCAAATTTAAACCTCAGGATCTCTAGGGATTAGGTTATGTATTGCTAAGGTCTTTAGAACCTGACATACTAAGTAATACAGTTGAAAGCTATATCAGAATATGAGAGTAAACCATAGTTCTTAAACTTGGTTAAATGCTATTTGTACAATTACAGTAATCCCTCAACTCTTCACACCTCAAATTTCACAGCTTCACTTTTTTGCTGGTTTTTTTCCCATGAAGATGTCACACACTTCCCTCAATTCTTTGCATTGTTTTTCTGTGTCACATGAACAGCGGATGGCCACACATGTGCAGAGTGCCTGTGCCGTGCTGGGGTGCAAGACCAGCTCGCCCTGTGTGGCGGGGGGATGGTGCCTCTCACTCGCTTGGGGACCGCCCAGAGCTGCTTGCCCTGGGGCCATGGAGGGATGGGGGCTCAGTGGAGTTCCGTGGTGAAGTCTTGGGGACACATCAAGCGAGTTCTGCTGCCGTGTCCAGTCTTGGGGGTGCACTGAGCACCTGCTGCTACCCGAGGTGGCTCCAGGAAGGTGTGCCCACCTTGCTGGGTGAGGGAAGGAGCGTACAGGACCCTCATGCAGTGCAGCTCAGCAGCAACACAGCAAAATTCTAATCATAAGATGTTAAAGAATATGATTTTAAACATTCTTCCCTGACTCCATTTCATTTCCCAATTATTTACATTCTCTTTTTAGAGTACACTCAAAGTTTAAACTGTGATTACTTTCAACCAAACTAATCAACTGCTATTGTTGCTATAATCTGGTTATGCATAAAATATTGTAAAGTAGTTGTTAGCTATAACAGACCTTTCTGTTTACAATTGCTGCCCATGTTTATGTACCAGAAAGAAAAGATAAACCTAAATATCCTTCTTTTTCCCATATTAAATTAATTTTTACCGCTTTTTGAGGCCATCTTAAGAAACAGCAGAGGGTGAAGTTTTCATCTCTTCCATGCATTGTCTTTGCTTGAAATGCATGTCACAATATCAGCTTGATCCTTCACAGTGTGTACATAAGGCCAGTTATCCTCATTGAAACCCAATATAAGTGAATATTAGAATTCTGACCTTTCCTTGGCGCTTCGGTGTTGCACCTGTGTTTTTTGTCATCCTCTAGAAAAGTAACCCTAGTTTGCACAACTGTGCATGAAATCAAAAACTTGTTTGAATCACCACACAAAGTTCTCCTTTATTTTCTATATGTACACAGGAGCTGTAATAAAAGAAAAATTACAGTGGAAACTAGGTGTTTAATTCCAGTACACTGAGCCATTAAGTTCCACTAGAAGGATATCATTGGGGTTTATGAGAGAATTTCATATTTTGCCAAAATTGTGCCCAGGCAGCCAAAAGGGCCAACGGCATCCTGGCCTGCATCAAGAATGGAGTGGCTAGTAGGTCAAGGGAGGTTATCTTTGCATTGTATTTGGCACTGGTAAGACTGCACCTCGAGTATTGCGTTCAGTTATGGGCCCCTCAGTTCAGGAAGGATGTCGAGGTGCTGGAACAAGTTCAGANTTTTTTTCCCCCCCTCCTCTGCAAAGTTCATTTTGCTAGATAAACAAGCAGACATTTTCTGTTTGTTTTGCTTTTGCGGGTTTTTTTTCCCCAGCCCCACTCCCAATTTCCTCTTTCTTCTGATAAAAGTTTCGGTGAAGTTCTGGTTCTCTATGATAAGCAGTTTAGTTTTCAGTCCAGTCATCTTGACTGTCATATCACCAGATTACATCACAACTCTGAGGAAGAACAGGTAGCTAGGTTTATATCAGATCATAGGAGAAGGCTTGTGCTGTGATTTCAGCTGAATCAGAGACTGATCTGTGTCCTCATAACTTGGAGAAAATTCTAAATGCCGTCACACACAACTAGCCTAAAAGACAATGGGCAAGCTGTTGAATTTCTTTATCTCATTTTACTATGAGAATAGATTTATGAACATTCCCATCTGGGGTGCAGGGATAATTAGTCAGCTGAGTTTTCTCATATTTTATTGCTAGTCCTGACATCATGTCAGATCATCATAGTCTTTAAACACAGTAAATAAAGACTTTCCATACAACAAAAATCCTTTAAAATAAAGCTGAGTAATTGAGATTAGATCATGTCATTTTTGGTACCATTCCATACTTACTGTAAGAAACCCTTTCACTGTATCGACTCTCCATGGCCTCATTAGTAGTCTGAATTCTTGGTTTGTGTTGGGAGAGGAAAATCTTCTGTTTCATGATTCCCTCTTCAGAACACTGTTTTTCAGATACTGATGCAGATCACATCAGACTTATTACTTAAAAATGCTTTAACAAATGGAGTTCATTTATGCACACATCACGTATGGCTTTGGTTGTTTCATGATTTTCAGTCCACTCCTGTGGCACCTCTTTCCTGTCATTGCCACAACTACATTTAAATTACTTCCGTGATTTTGCCTGGATACTCTGCCCTCTGCATGGTTATTTTTCTTCAGAAAACAGTTCATTGTAGTTTCTGTGAAAGTCTGTTGTCTCCTTATATCTAATTAGTAGACTTTCTAATGCCTTGTGCATTATTTGGCTTTGCTGTGGTGACCTTTTTGTACTAAAAGGTTCATTAATTGTTTTATTAGTTTTTAAACTGGAGTGAAACTATACTGAAAACAGTAATTTTTTAGTGTCATACTTTTCAAGTATTTGACTGTTCTGTTCAAATTATGAACATCCATTTAGTTAATGAATAGTATCTCCTTTTTACCTGCAAATCAGTGCCAGCAAGAACTAAACAGTTTAAGTATTTCAGTGATAAGTTGATAAACAAATCCTTTCTATTAAAGTGACAAGGTAACGGGTTCAAGATTCATTAAACCTAAGCCACCGATATCACAAATTTTAGTGAATAGAGCTCTCTGCTTAGAGGTGTATTTAGGTCTTTTTGGACATTTAAAAAACATTAGCTAGATTATAGCTGACGTAGAAAAGCAAGTAAAAACTACTCTGCTCCTAGAGGAGATGCAAATTCATCTTCTGAACTCACTGAAGTTAGGTACAGAGCAAGTGCTGCTTGAGGTACTTTTGAGAATACTCAGAAGCAGATGGAGAAATACAAAAATTAATTTAAAAAAAGCCTGAAATATTATCTAGGACATGACATTCATGACCTGTCTTTACTTTGGGACTTCCATAGCCTTTGGGAAGTAATTCCAGGAGCAACATGCCAATTTTGCTAAAGTCCCACTGTCAGATGCTCTGCTCTGTGTGGAATTAAGCTTTGATTTTCAGGTGTCTGGTCCTATTGTCAGAATAGAGATAGTCCATAACCCGCTGAAGTAATTTAGACCCGCAGACCTCTGTGAGCTTTGACCCCAGCCCTCTGGCATTATATTTCCCCATACTCAGACATACATTGCCTCACTCTGTTTGTATGCTTCGCTTCTGGGAAATGCAGCAAGACTCTTGCTTGATCTTTATATAGAAATACTCTAAACTGGTGTCCTGGTTTTTCTGGAAGTGGAACAGACAGAGAATAGCAAAGCAGAGATTTAATAAAATTCAAATACTTTGAGAAATACCAAATATATTGTAGTCTGTTCTTCTCTGTATCAGTTTTTGATTTCTATTTAGGCAGTAGAAATGGTTACCTTGAGAAAGAATTTCACAGATTCACAGGTTATTCTGAGTTGGAAGGGACCCACAGGATCATCTAGTCCAACTCCCAAGTGAACGCCCACCCAGGGATCAGGCCCACAAGCGTAGAGACATGGGCACCAGGCTCCATCCACCCAAGCCTCTCACCAACTAGACCACTAATATAAAAAAAACCCCAAAATTAAAAATCATGTCAGATTCACAAAAGTAAAATTTGGCAATAAAGCGAGTTTCAGCTGAAGTTACGTGTAAGGCAAAATGTTCAATTTTATGTTACTCCTGAGGCAAAATGTTGAAGTTTATATGTTATTTAGGATAATTATTGAAGCCTGAGTCTTTCCCTCTTTTTCTCAAGAATATAATTAATAATTTACCACTTCCTATTGGATTCTTTAGTTTTCATTTAGTTGTAATATGAATTAAATTCAACTATTTCTGTTTATAATCTGATCCTCTTAATTGGCTGGATATGTTTGCAAATATGCAATAAAAAGTGCAGTTTGAATCAACATTGCTCTTTTCAATTGAAAATGTAGAGAAATACAGTGAACCCCCCCTTACTCATGGGCTGTTGGGTCTGATCTGCCTTNACTGGGGTCCCGGTATGTTCTGGGCATGTGCCGAGGTCACACAGCTCGCGGAAAAATCACCTGCAGATACTGAAGCTCGCAAATAGCGGACGGCGAATACGCGGGGGCTCACTGTACTACTAAATATTGATAAACTGTTTCCAAACAAAAAGTTTGATGAAGGACATCCCGTTACCGTTGCTTATTGGAAGCTAGGCACATGAAACCAAGGGAATTGCTGCAAGAAAATTCTGCTCTTACAGTGTTTTCTTAAGCATTCACCATTCACTGTTGGAAACAGGAAAGTGGGCAAGAAAGATCTTTAATCTGACCACAGTGTTCTTACAGAGCATACTAAAGGACTATAGTTACTTTAATGTAATAACCACATGTGGCACTCTGTGGGTTATACTCAATTCTGTCCTTGGATTTTGTGCATATTCAAACACTGCATGGATATGAAGACTGTGAGTGATTGTGCAGAACTACTGCAAGATACTTGTGCCTGTTTAAAATGTCAGTGTGTTAGTGTTTCTTGTTCTTGGGGATTTAAATACAGTCCCTTTCCTTTTGATTCTTTGGAAAATTTACAGAGCATTTTCATACAATATTTTTTTCTGTCACTGTCTGAAATATTTTCTTTGACTAAATTTCAAATGAGTGGTATCCTTTTCAACTATTACAGACAGTTTGTTCTTTATATTGATTTCATTTGAAATAAGATAATTTGGATGAAAGATAGTACCAATTTCTGAATTTCAACATGGTTAACATCATTATTATACAGTACTGTACTTAGCTAAATAGTTTCCTGGTTGTTCTGTGCATTGCAGAGGAACGGACATCTGCTGGAAAACTACAGAAAGGACTGACAGATCCTTACCCAACCTTTCAAAGAAGAAAAACCACCAGTTTTGTTAAAATTGGAGCTCCTTTCTATCAGGACAATCAACTTCAGGTCAAAGTCTACTGGAAGAAGACAGGTTGGTCACATTTTTTTTTACTATTTTTTCTAAGGAAAACTCTTGTCACCTGTCGCAGAGTTCTAGAACATTGATACAATACTACACAGTAATTCAGAGTTAAACCCTACAACCATCCTTCCATCCCTTCACCTTTACCTTGGAGTGGAACATTGCATCTCCTTTTGTCTTGTCTGCGTAAGTGTCTCACAGAAGGAAATGACGTGAATCAGCTATCCAACAATTACAGTCAGTCATATTGGGATGCTGAATCTCCACATAGCTGAGACAAATTTTATTTTGGTAAGGGTTACCTCTGTAAAATGTTAAATAGCAGAATTTGGTCTTAGCCACAAAAGCTCTGAGGAACATATGAATATTGTCCTCCTAGAGTGTGGTTGGAAGGTGTCAAGCACATAGAGTTCCAGGACAGATTTTTTTCCTGTCACTTGTTGGAATTTGTCATTTGAGAAATGACTCAGGAAATTATTGCGTATGGAAATCACGGAGTGGTGTCACAGAAAGTAAAATGTAGTTTGAATCACAAAATTTAGAGCTATACTGGCTCATGGTAGGGCCACAGTAGGCTTTATGCCAAACTTTGTCAGTCACCTTGATTTACAGCAGAATGAATAGATGGCCACATCCACTGAAAAAATATTGAAATTGGTTTTCTGATAGGCTGCATCCTTCTGATTTTCAGAAAAATCTAACAGTTGTATGGTTTAGGCTTGCAGTTTAAAGGAAAATGCCATAAATTTAAAGTGTCAAGGCAGATTCAGAAATCAAAAAAAGTATTTTCCGTTCTTGTCCTCTGGGAACATAGAGGTTGTTGCTCCAGCTTAACCATAACAGGTTCATATGCTGTTATTTAAAAATGTGCTAACACTGATAGTGTTATAACTTGGAGCAATTTACATGTGTAGCAATACCACTAAATAAAATCCAATCAGTGTTTGTGTTCAAAATAAAAGGCTACACAGTTGATGATCACCTTTTTTTTTTTTTCCTGGAATTTTTCAAAGAATTTCAGAAATATGTAAGTGCTTTTGGGTTTAGGTGTATGCAGCACCGCCGTGAATAAGGACAGGCTATATAAATGTTCAGTTATGCTATGTAACATAAGAACATTTCACACTGAATTGTGCAGATTATGAGAGGTACCCTTTGCTTTTTAAAAGGTGCCTTCCTGTTTGAATGGTTACCTTCCTAGCCCTACTGTGTCAATTACTTTCAAATCCATCCTTCTTCCTCTGTAAAATCTTCAAGCTTTGATTCAGCCTGACTACAGACACATTTTAAATGCTTGTCCCTGTCTTTGCTGTGCTAGTTTTCTTTTTATTAACTTTCCCCCTTAAATTTCATTTTTGAATAGCTTTGTGAAAAGCTGGAATAATTTAGAGTTTATATAAGAAGTGACGCATTTTTAATTGGAAATATTTTGGAAATATTATTTACCTAAAAATTTGGGGTTTGTTATCCAAAGAGATTTATATATTCTGAGCTTGTTTGGGGCTGATCACCTTAAGCTTTAACCTTTTGCAAGTGAGATGTCAACTCATTGTCCAAGCTCCTTTTACAGTCAGAAAAGAAAAGCAAGTGACTTCTGAAGTAATTCAGCCCCCGCAGCAGCAGAATTGTTCTCTGGAGATGCCTCTCTTCTTTACTGAGTACAGAAGGGAACATAGACTAGTGATTTGTAGAGGCTTAGGGATACGTAAAATCTCTCTGAGAGCTGAGGTTCAATTCCTGGCAATCTGTACTAAAAAATCTGAGGGAAGGTTTCAAAGATGAGGAGGCTATGGTGACTCCCACAGTTGTCAAGCAGGGCTGTGCAACTCACACTCTGCAGGCAAGATTCATCCCAGTGGAGAAAGATCATGTGTCCTGTGACCAGAATGCCAGTACCCCTAGTGAAACTCACCTATTAATAGTTTTCCCAAATCAGTTATACTTAATGGAAGAAAAATCATGACCAGTTGTCCTAGTTTGTTTTATTTTCCTCTGGCAGCAAGGGGGTTAACAGCTCCTGCCTGCGCCTCCATCACTGCCATGGTGATCAAGGTCATGAGCAGAAAGAGACACCTATGTGAATAACATATTTGAGAAAGAAAAATAAGCCGTAACAGAAAGTAGATGGCTGGACCAGAACCTGGGTGAGAAGCTGAGAAGCTATGAAGGCACCATGGCCAGGCTAACCCAAAGGCGGGGTAGGAAGGGTTTCCACGTGTCTCGCTGCTGCTTGTAGAATGGACCATAATGAAGCAGACTGTCTGCCTGCAAACCTATGGAATAGAGAGAGAGAAACCAGCAATGCAGAATCCACCTGAGGCCACGCTGAAGATGGAGGATCATGCTGCGAAAGCTGCAGATGTCTTAAGAGCCCAGAAACACCTGATTCCTGGGTGGGCGTTTGCTTGGGAGTTGGACTAGATGATCCTGTGGGTCCCTTCGAACTCAGAATAACCTGTGAACCTGTGTGAACCTGTGAACGTGGAGCCAGAGCTGAGCTCGGCAAAGATCCTTTGGAGAGACGTTTTGTGACAGAATTGCATTGTGGTCCGATCTGATCTATGTACTTTGGGATGGGCTCATATATGAAGCAGTGNTCTCTCACGAGAGGAAATTTCTCTCATGACCCTTTCCCGAGTGAGATTTCGATCCAGGGATGACAGTTCTTCCGAAAATTCTCTGTTCTCCAAGAGCCACAGCCAGGATGCAGCTTTTAAGTACTGGCTTTTTTCTGCATCATAATGAGCCCATCCAAAAGTACATAGTTCAGATCCTACCACAATGCACAAAACGTCTGTCCAAAGGATCTCAACCGAGCTCTCAGCTCCAGGCTTGCGTTTCTGGGCTCCGAAAAACATCTGCAGCTTTATCTCCATCTTCAGTCGTGGCTTAGATGGATTCTGCATCACTGGTTCCTCTCTCTGTAGTCCATAGGTTTACACCATGGTCGTTCCACGAACAGCAGTGGGATGCCTGGAAGAACATTCCTACCCCTTCTCTCGTGGGCCTGGGGGTCTTCGGGCTTTCAGCCTCTTGATGCAGGTTCTGAACCGGCACCCTACATCTTGCTACTGAGTTGTTTTTTTTCTTCTCTCCCAGATATGTTTATTCACAGAGACGTTTCTATCTCTACAACCTTGAATGCCATGGCAGCAACTGAGGCCCAGGCCAGAGCTGAGCTGTTAACCCCCTCGCTGCCAGAGCAGCAAAAAACCTAAACCAGAGCAATCCTTTATATTCCTCACTTGTAGCTTGCCTTGTTTCACCTGTGATAAACCTTTTTCTCAGGTTTTTTTCTCTGGGAGAGGTTGTGGGTGAATCTCTGGCATCCAGCCAGGGTCAAACCACGACACCAGTACAGCAAGATTGTTATTCCAAAGTAGATATCTTGAACTAGGTGTCCACTAATTATAATGGTAACATAGATACTGAGCTTAGAGATATTTCACTATAGACATCTCAATGTTTCTGTCTAAATCTGGAGTTGAATCTCACCTTCTGCTACATCCCTGGAGATCATATTTGCATTAAATGCTATAGATGTCTATAAGAAGAAGTAAGGTAGTCAGTATCTTTATATCAACACATAGTTTGGAAATAAGTGTGTTTGGAATTGGTGTAATCTCCTCGATATGAGAATGTGAAAGAGAGAGATGTCACAGACCTTTCAAAAATGACATGCTGCCACCTTGTTGCAGGGAATGACTAGCTGAGTTGCCAAGTAACTGACTGCAGCTGACTCATCTTGTGTGAATGTGCGTGCATGCAGTGACATAAGGGGACCCTTGGAGGTTCATTTTTGTCATGGGCAGGGGGCAAGCTCTGTGATAGGCACTAGAGTGTTTAGTTACATGCCCCAGCCATGCAGTGGAAGATGTCTTCCTTTTTCTCACACAACAGTTACAGCAAAGGTGTGTGAAGAGGGGCAGAATATGTTTGCCACTTTTCTTTTTTATAAAGAAAGTATCTTTGTTATGAGTGACAGCATATGTGGTAACTCAGCAGGAGAAATTACCTCATATGGAACTGAAATGTAGCCAGTTACTTGCTCCTTGAGAAGCCAGCAACTTCTGTAAGACCTTGCAAGAGTTTAGAGATTATGTAGTGCATAGATGAAGTACTGGCTATAAATTTACTAGTGACAATTTACTGCAGAGCAGGTCGGTTTGACCGTGCAAGGAACACAGCAGGAGAAACTTATTGACTCTGTCCTGTATTTATGAAAGACAGCAGTTACTGGAGCCAGCTGCGTTGGGAATTGTACCCACACATCTTTCTCCTTTATAAACTGCACTGTCATAAGTTGTGTTTAGGGAGCTGTAGGATGTATTAGAGTGCAGCACCTATAACAGGAAATACTGAGGGAGAACTTAGTTGAGCCGGCTCTAATGCATGACATCTATATTTTATTGTTGGTAGGCAATGAGAGTTCACAAGTTCACAGGTTATTCT
>WEKX01017997.1:31031-41299 GCA_013390025.1 Pitta sordida | reverse complement strand
TTCATGACCCTTTCTGAAGTGAGATCTTGACCCATGGCCAACAGTTCTTCCATTCTCTGTCGTCCAAGAGTCACTGCACAGGATGCAGTGTTTTAAGTGCTACTCTGCAGCTTCATATATGAGCCCATCCCAAAGTACATAGTTCAGATCTTACCCCAATGCAATTCTGTCACAAAATGTCTGTCCAAAGGATCTCTGCCAAGCTCTCAGCTCTAGGCTTGTGTTTCTGGGCTCTGAAAAAACATCTGCAGCTGTTACAGTATGGTCCTCCATCTTCAGTCGTGGCTCAGATGGATTCTGCATCACTGGTTCCTCTCTCTCTCCATAGGTTTCATCATGGTCCTTTCCACAAACAGCAGCGGGATGCCTGGAAGGATTTTCCTACCCCTTCTCTAGTAGGCCTGGGGCGCCTTCAGAGATTTCATCTTCTCCATTCAGTCCCTGACCCAGCACTCTACATCTTGCTACTAAGTTTTTTTTGTCTTCTCTCCCAAATATGATTATTCACAGAGGCATTCCTATCTCTCCAACCTTGAATCACTGGCAGCGACTGAGGCCCAGGCAAGAGCTGAGCTGTTAACTCCCTTGCTGCCAGAGCAGCAAAAATCCTAAACCAGGACAGCCCTCTTCCACTTCATGCCCCCCAGATAGCGGCTCCACATCTTCGCTGCATGATTTTTCAGTGATTAAGGAGGCCTGTTTTGGGACTGCACATGAGCGACCTGACACACATAAATATTCAAAATAGGCAGTCATGAATATGCAAATCACACCCCCCACCCCGAATATGGAGAGACCAGGTCTACGCACCCAGAGAGACACCGGGATAGCAGCGTGGGTGTCTCCTGGCACCCATGTCTCCGGCTGAGCGGAAAAGGGGTTTTTCCTGGCATGGGGTGGCCGTGGGCACCAGGGAGCACCAACACAAACACTGACACACAGCAGGGCAGTGCTGAAACAGCACCAGAGTGCCAGGGGTGCGTGTGAGGGTGCAGGGCAAATTTGCGTATTAATGGCCTGCCATTATACACAGATGGAGGGCTTCGCTGGTAGGGGGCAAGACCCACAGTACCATCATATAGGAGACCTGACCGCCTTTTGTATCATATACTGTTTATATGTTCAGATAAGATGGTAATTCTAAAAATACTGCGGTGTTACTTGCCGTCAGTCATATCACTATCTTTGTTGGTCTAAACATTTCTAAAAGTTTTGTTTTAATTTTTTAGATAAAAGATGTGTCTTGTTACATTATCCAGTTTGGTCCTCTGAAACAGATTTTTATTATTTGATTGTTTCCTCTAAATTTCAGCATTAGTCACTCTATCTCATGATATTGTTTCTATCAATCCACTGATCAAGTTTTAATAACTTTACATCTCTTACCTGTGTTTCCTTCTGGTCTGGAGTGTAATAAACAACTTTCCAGTTATGGAAACCTTGAGCGTAGCTAGTTTTTAATAATTTTGATTTGTTGCAGGGAGTACAAAAGGCTGGAATCTCAGCAGGATTAAATACATTAAGTTTTCCATAGTTCTATGAAATTAAATGGCAGTTTGCCAGTCTATATCCCGTGAGCTTTTAAACATAAATATGGAAACAAACAATTTTTTTTTCCCCCAGGAAATATCTGAGGCTTTCCTACATATTACTGTCTTCCCCTTTCCCACTTGCCCCTCTCCCCACTCCCATACCCCCTGGGAAATAGTCTTTCACATCCTGCCCTAAGTGATTGCAGCTGCGACAGTGGAGAAAAAAGCATTGCATTCCTCTTGGCAGGCAATAGAAAGAAAACAAAATCCATCTATCATTCAGAACTACAGCGTGTCAAATCAAAAGGAAATCATAATAAAATAATAATGATGTGATTCGTGAACCAGAAACTCAGATTGTTCAAGAAATGTAAAAATAAAGTTAAGAAAACAATTCATTAGTGGTATAAAATACAAGAGAGTTTCCCATCAGGAGATGAAGAAGTCTCAAAATAATTTCTTCATTAATTTAATAGAAATTGAACATGAATTCATGCATAATTAAGGTTGAAACAGCAGCAAATATGAAGCATAGCATCCATAGCACCCTCACAAATGATGAGTATACTTTTCTTAAGAACAGCAAAGTCTGGCCAAGTGAATTCCAGCATATAATGAGATTAATGGAGTATTCAGTGTGCTTAATAACAAGTAAGTTCCCAATGATAAACATCTTAATTTAAAAAGCCTCCTAAACAAGCTACTATTACACTTTTTATAGTTATAACTGTAATCAGTGATGCAGTACAATTTTTTAACACCTTGTAAAGCTGAAGATGACTATCAGATGTTAATCAGAACTATTTTTTTATAAGCAGCAAAATATCAATACGTATTTGCTTTTTCAAGGATATAAGGTTATAACTGAATTCATGGGATAGATGGAAGATTAGAAGTCTAGGACTGAGGGACAACACCTGCTTCTCTTCTTGAGAAGCTTGAGATCTACTGCTTCTTGGCTGCTCAAGTAGACATGCTCAGCATGAGTGCATTTTTGGGGGTCTTGCTTTTTAATGTAACTTCCTGCAAGTTTACCTTTGGTTTTTATTTTCACTTTATTAGGAGATTTAAGCACTCTAATCTCTGATCACCATTTGTCACACTGTGCAATTGCCAGGAGGACATTACGTATGATGATGTAATGGCAGAACTTTTTCTCAGAAGTGGCTACAGCATAAGAACTTCCTCCTTCTCTCTTCTTCAGTGAACTTCATGGGCTTCCCAAAGTGGTGTCAACCAAACTTTAATGCCATGACGTAGCACCCAGCTGCATACCCTCTCTCTTATCTAGACTATATGTATATATTCCTTCTGTTAAACCTGCATGCTACATCGAAAAAAATAATCTGAGTCAATAAATAAATATTCCAGTCATAAGTGCCTTAATAGATGATGGATTAATTAATTAATTTTCTGATTAACTTCAACAGAGCAGAGCTTAGCTTGAAAAGGATTTAATTTACAAAACTGCAGGCACACTTGCCTAAGTATTCACGGCATTCGAAGTATGAAACACTGACAAGTATAGAATAAGGAATGTAAAAATTGTATGGTTTATGTATTTTGCAGATACAAAGAAAAAAGCAAGACAAATGGACAGAAAGTAGGAAGTTTGGAGAGTGTCATAAAAATACCCTTTTTGTGGTTTCAATTTTAATTAGTCCAAAATGCAGACATTGCTGTGATTAAGTTCAGTATAAAGTAAATTAATGTTCACAGGTTCACAGGTTATTCTGAGTTGGAAGGGACCCACAGGATCATCTAGTTGAACTCCCAAGAGAGCGTCCACCCAGGGATCAGGCCCACAAACGTCGAACTGTGGTCACCACTCTCCATCCATCTAAGCCTTCCACCATCCCATGTCGCTGAGGTCCTCATCGAGCCTTCTCTTAAACATCTCCAGGGATGGTGACTCCACTTCCTCCCTGGGCAGTTCATAAGCCAGAACATTAATCCTATAAATAAACATTGCTCTATCTGAAGACAGCCCCTGGAATGAAGAGGACAGTCTAACGGAAATAAAAAAATAACATTTCATTGGTATGAGATCCAACTCTCCCAAAATCACTAGCCATTTTACCATTCCCATGAATGACTCCAGTGTTATATGAGTAGTAGTCCATAGACTAATTTCAGAGGTGGGAAGAAGATATGGTGCTTTTCATTGAGAAGTATGTGTGTGTAATGTGCATGTCACCTTGAGTTACCTCAGAAATGTCTCCATTTTGTAGTTTGAAACATCCTATTGACTCTTGAACTGAAATAAATTATAATTTTATGGGCTATGTATCCATTAATGTAAGTGAATGCAAGCACTTAGAAACAGTTAGAAAGTAGAAATACGTTATTATTCTATTGATACTTATAACCCTTACCATTTATCATTGCTTCCCACAAAACCAAAAGGTAAATTGATTCTTTTAACCATGACTTATTACCACTATTAGCTCTTTTTATTAATGCTCTTAAAGGTAGCTGCAAAAAATACAAACATTTTTGTTTCATTGTTAAAATATCTCTGGTTCACCCACATTTTTATGTGTTACATATACATTACAAATGCAAATGTCTAGAAACTCTAGTGAATAATAGTAAAAAATTATTTATTTCTATTTTTACTCTCAGGCTTCAAAATTAGTTCATTGTTGTCATTATGCTGCATTTAAGTTTCCAGTTGATCATTTGTGTGATCACTGGCAACTTTCCAAATTTCTTCTCAAAGTTTTAGATGTTTTTTATGGGTGCTGTTTCATATTTGAGGTTTTAGTTTTTATTCAAACAGTACAAAATCAGTAGGATTGCAATTATAGCACTATACTAATTTTTAATTTTTAAATAAAGGCAAAATAACTGCTTTCAGAAAAATTATTATAACAAACATCAGTACTTCACCAACACTTAAAATATTTTTCTTCTCAAGCTACAATATAATAATTATGCTTCTGAGACCTTTTTCATCACTATTATGCCAAGGTATCATTAAAATGGAAGTTTAAGAATAACTTGATCTAATCACCTCCACACATTTTTCCAGCACAATAAATGAAAGGAACAAGAACATAATAATTATAATGATCATTAGGCTTAGTTAATATAAATATTTGAGAAAAGACAAACATACAAAGGTAGAGTTTTATCCCTAACCATACAGCAACCCTACTACAGTGTCCCACTGAAAAAGGAGACTCATATAATGTAGTGATTTCTTTTCCCTGAAGAATGTCTTGTTCACAAAAGTAAATACTGTAGCTTAGGTTGCTGATTGTTCTATGTGTATTCTTGGAAATGCTAGAAAAAGCTTACTATTCCATCCCTCATTTTTTTTGTAATGAACTAAAAAATAAAGGAAGTTCATTGTTCCTGAAGAAAGCAAGCAGAGTATATAAATGTATCATAAATATTATCTGTACAGCAGCTGTTTGCCTCTCATAATGCTGGCCATTTTTTGTCATTTTTGCTTTTGTTTATTCCTTGCCTTTACTACTAATAAAATGTGAAAATAAAAACGTGGAAGTAGGGGCAGGGCCAAAATGAAAAGAATTGTAGAATTTGGGTGTCAGCTATGTGTCTCAATACTATTCCATTCTCTTCTGATTGTATCTCTTTTCCTACAGTTTTTAAGACACGGATCTCAGTAAAAACACAACATTTGAGAAAGAGAATAGGTTTGGAAAACAGTGGAAATGCATTGCTCAGAACATGGAACAAATCAGGCCTACAGCAGAAGAATCAGCAACAAATGAATACTAATGGGAAAAAAGCCACCCACAAAATAAGTGTTTAAGGGCTCTTACACTAGCATTACTTCAGATTACAGACATAAGAAATTAGGCCATTATCTGCTAGAGAAAATTTTGTCGGTCTCATGTGCAGTTTATGACAGTGGCTTTACAAGAACAGTTAGAAGGAAGATTTTTGTACAGACGCTATGGAGGTCATGGAAATGGTGTTCAGATATCCACTACTTAATTTAAATTTTGGCTATGTGATTTCATGGAAGGAACAGAGGCAGAGGTCAGTGAGACAAAGGTAAATAATCCCCTTAAATTTCTTATCTTAGACACAACAGACTTACAGTCTGCACAGTGTTTTTGAAAAGACCGGAAAAGAAGTCTTGCTCTGTGCTTCAACTAAGACCTGTGGTTTAGGGTTTAAGCTAATGTGTTTGCAACATGAACAGCTTAGATGTCCTGGCCAGCATTGCCTGCTGTCTTTTCTGGGAAATTTGGGTTACTCAGTCACAAGTGAATTAAGTTGGTAGGCCAGTCTGGAGGAAGTCCTAATACTGCCCGTCATGTACCTTACTTGGAATTAAAAAACACTTCTAGGTTGGTATTTTTCATGAGCACTAGACTAATTTACAAGACTGCTAGCTACACGTATAAGCAAACTTGTCTGAAAATAATTTTTGCTGGAATAAATCTCTATTCTGTCGACACTGCAACCTGAGGTAATATTGTATACATCAGAATTTTTAATGTATGAGAGTCTGCTCATAAAACCATTGCTGCCTAATCTTACTTACTGTTGCATTTAAATGCCCTAGTGACTGAAACAGAAGAAAATGTGATTTAGCCCTTTTTCAAAACTGTATTTGGGAAACAACCAATGCCATTTACAATCCAATAGAAATGCAACTATTTAATACATCAGTACATTCTGCTCTGCTCCAGTCAGGGTCTGCCTGCATATAATATCCCAAGCATATATGACTCCTTTACTTATGCTAAGTGCATACAGCTAAATTAGATTCCTGAGTTTTCTTCACTTCCATGGCTTGAAATGAGATGCAGATGTTATTAAACTTCTACATTTTATTGTCTATCCTATAAAAGTCTAACACTTTCATATGATGTCATAGATTCAAGACCCATTCAAAATTTTGGTCATTCCCATCTGTTCAATACAATGACGTATTTGTTTTCAGAATTGTCTGCCTTCTTGGTGTCAGTTTTAACACTTATTTAAACACAGCTATAACTCCTGAAATACAGATGAATTAAATGAATGTAGATGAATATAGATGAATGCCCTTGTTCTCTCCAGCTCCTGGCTTGCCTTACTAATACTGGTTCAGTTCTTTGTGGACATTTTCCGTGTATTCCCTCAGTAGCTTACACTGCTAAGACATTTAAAATGCTTCCAATGTAAATCTTAAACCCTATTCATAATGAAACAGCACTTTTTGTTCATGGTGTTGAAATACTTATACAATCTCCCTCTTTGAGAAATACATGGGGAAATTTCTGCCTAAATTATTTGACCTGAATATAACCAAGAAGACACTAGGGATCAGATAGCAAAAGCCAGTGCTAGACTGCCTGAAATGTAGATGTAAAATTTGAACTAGACACTAAGAACGTGATTCAGGATAATAATAGAATTGAGAGAAGGGTGCTTAAATCAGCTTCTAGAAAATGATAAAGAGATGGAAATATGCATCCTTTCTTGGTGGTCTAACCAAGGACAGCAGTGAGAGATAGTCGTGAAACTGGGATTCAGAGTCCGAAATTTCTGCAGCTCTGAGTGATCGGTTAGGACATTACTGGCACAGTGGGTGCAATATTTTTGTGCCTTAGTCTTTCCTCACGTCTGCAGCCAGGAATATAGGTGCCTATAGAAAACTTGATGTTGAGGACAAGAGCGCACTGTAGTGATGGGACAGTTCTGGATTCTGCTCCCTGCTTTTAAGATGCTTAATGTTTTTGCCCTAAAGGACTTTAATGTAAACTATATCAATATGTGAGTAACTGTGATCAGTCAAGTCTGTGCATACCTTATGCCTTCTTTAAAAATCAGGTGCTATTCCAGCAAAAAGTAAACATTTAGCTGAGTGGCAAAAAAACACCCATGAAACAGCAATTATTTTACTATGAGATAGAAATAGTAGTGTAGATAATTGCTAGATAATGGATAAAATGAAGATTTTTTTTCACAAGAGCAATTTATTTTATCCCAAGAGGGGAATCGGTTCTAGCTTAGCAAAGTGTTTAGATACCTATTTAAATTCTAAGCATAAATTAAATATTATATCTTTTAGAAATGGTTCAGATTCAGAGAACTTTACTTTTTTTCTTTTAATCCTTGCAAAATTGACATAGCACAAAAAAATACAGAGGTCAGTAGAAATCTAGAAAAAAATGAGGTTTTTGGATGAGGGTATGGAAATCATTCAAACAACCTGCTGGGCATTCAGAATAGACCCCCTGTTGTTTCCATATTACTCCTTTATGAAGTGACCCATTTTAAAAGCAATTAGGTTATCGTCCTGTTACTCTCACAAGGAGTTTTTGGATTTTAACTACATTTGTTCATAACCACTTTATACTCACTACTTCTTGTGTAGTGAGCCATTTACCCTGGGAGGCTTATCCCCCCACCCCCCATTTCTTTCTCTTTGTTTTTTTTACAGAAATTATCTTCCATAGCCTGCATTTGCTTGACTGAAAAATGTAATGCTATTTTAGCCTTCCGTATTAAAATATGTGCACCATTTATTAGCAAACTCAGAAGCAAATATTTCTTAATATTGACTCTCTGTGACCTCCACCTGAAAAATTCACAAACCATATGGGATATTTGTTGAAATATGCAAGTTTCCTTATATGCACAATCTCTGAGAGCTAGCAGAGTACTGCAATTTTCAAAATAGGTGCTATCACAGAAACAAAGTGGTATTGCATACCTATTGACTTCATTTAATAGTCAAAGAACAGCTTTCATGGATCTTTATTGTTGCAATTAGAAATTACATTCTTGTTTCCAAAACTAATTGTCATCCTGCCCCCGTCTCCCTTGAATACATATCTCAGAGTAGCTTTGAATTGCTTCTGGTTTCTAGCCAGCAGGATGGATTTTATAATTCATGACTGAAAAAGAATGACATTGAATTTAACCTTCTAAATGTAATCCTTTTACGTCTTGATGGTTTGCAATACAGCCATCTTGGCTTTAATGGCAGCTGTTTCCTCAGATTTACAGCTCAATTTTCACAAATACATGAAATACTTATGATAGGTCTCAAATGACACATGTTCAGGAATGTTACAATGATGAATAAAGGCATTTTTATAGTGTCACTAAACATATTATCAAGCTCTCAAGAGTCTGTGCTGAAGTGCTACGCTATGGCTTTCTCCTTCTAACACTAACTGTATTAGACGGTCTATAGAATTTGATTATTTGTCCTTTGCGGAACATTCACATTTAACAATTGTCAAATAAAAGTTTTGCTAAAAGACATATCTTGCAAAGAGTATTTACAGAAATAGACGTATCTGCAGCGTTAACTATATGCTGGGAATGGCTACCTAACTGCTACAGGCTTAGAATAAGTTTCAGAAGACCTTAGCATGTTTGAGGCTAAAAATAATGTGACCTTTCATGGCAGATTTCCACAGCATAAATTATTTTCTAGAGAACACTAGGACCTTACATGTTTTGAACCTTGTGAAACATTCTTAAATATTCTTAATTACTACCCATTATTTTATACAAGAATGGAAAACATTTTGAAAAGTATTGCAATTTTATGTGAGATGAATAACTCCCATCAAGAGCTGTGATCTTAGATAAGGAATAGCCACGTCCACAGCAAAGAGGAGAGAACTGAATATTGGAAAGGCTGGACAAGGAGTAAGGAAATGAATGTGACATGTACGGGAATACAAAATGTCTTCTTTCAGCTCTGTTTTTATCAATTACTGCTCTTGCTTCCTACCTAGTTTTGTCTATTTCTCTTGACCTCTGATTTGCACCTGGATTTACATAATACATATAGATTTGACCCCATACAATGATCAGCATATGAAGAATGTTTCTTGTCTGCCAACAAATCGAGCTTCCAAATTTTCTTTTCTTTTTTAATTGTTAAAATCCAGTTACATTCCCTTCTCTTAGTTTGAATTGCATGTGTGAAATACTGAATGGCCAGTATATTGTCATTTGATTATTCTATTTAACTATTACTGTTGTTTGTGTTTCTATATTTTTATAAATTTTAACTCTGTTATTTCTCCAGTCTTGACTCTTTGATTTTACTAGTCATATTAAACTGTTTTTTAAGTCCCATAAGGGTTTATAATAAATATTTAAAAACATGAGATACAACTAAGGGAAAAAAGCGTGTAACATAATTGCACACACAGACAACTATGTACTCATATTTATGATACAACATATGTGCTTGAGAAAATTGTTCCTCCTTAATGTACATGTTTCCCTATACTAAGAACCATTGTGCTTCTCACAAGCACTAAGCAAATAGACTTATATTTGTGTACCAAACTTGGGTTTGCTTTTAAATCTCTGGAAATCCAGGAGGGCTGGACATACTTTAAGAATGAGCTCATGAAGGCACAAGAGCAGGCGATCCCAATGTGCCGAAAAGTGAGTCGGAGGGGCAGATGGCCAGTCTGGATGAGCAAAGAGCTCCTGAAGGAGCTGGGGGAGAAAAAGAGGATATACAATCTTTGGAAAAAAGGGGAGGTGAGTCAGAGTCTGTTTAAGGAAGCTGTTAAGCGGTGCAGGAGGAAAACCAGAGAGGCGAAAGCTCAGACGGAGTTCAACCTAGCTGTCTCTGTCAAGGACAATAAAAAAAGTTTCTATAAGTACATTAACAGTAAAAAGAAAGGCAGTAACAGCCTCCACTCCCTATTGGATGCAGAGGGCAATATTGTAACCAAAGACGAGGAGAAAGCAGAAATACTCAATGCACACTTCGCCTCTGTTTTTAAT
>WEKX01017997.1:15271-30855 GCA_013390025.1 Pitta sordida | reverse complement strand
AGCTACGCCAGGGGAGGTTTAATCTTAACGTTAGGAAGCGGTTTTTCACAGAGAGAGTAATTGCATATTGGAATGGGCTGCCCAGGGAGGTGGTGGAGTCACCATCCCTGGAAGTGTTTAAGAGAAGACTGGATGAGGAGCTTAGTGACATGGTCTAGCTGGGGGGTGTAGGGCTGGATGACCCTGGGCCCCTTCCGGCTTGGAGTGGCCTGCTAGACTGTGAGGGATCTAGGTTGGTATTACGCTCTGGGATGTGCTCTCGGTCGCTGTACGGGTATTAGATGGTGAGTTGGACTAGATGATCCTTGTGGGTCCCTTCCAACTCATAATATTCTGTGATTCTGTGTGATTCTGTGAAATTGCCAGTAAATGTCAGTCATTTTTGAAAAAAGTCGACTTTTTAATTTTTACTCTCCTCAAAAATTTACATCGAATTTAGTATGTAAAACCCACAGTATTCTGTATGTAATGATCTTAATAAGATTGCAATGCTACAATGAACTATGTGTTCAGAAGAAAATGTTCTGGTCCCATTATTGCATGTCATTTCCCTGATACATAAACACATTTCAACAATGAGAACTATGATACTGTGTATGAAACACGGAATCAGTATTTTCTGAAAATAGATTATTTGTATCAATGACAGATAATATCTTTAATTCCTGTACTAAAAGTATAATACATTTTATTCATAGCAATGTTAAATACATGGCAAACGTCCAATGTTTTGAAAGAATATCTCAGCATAGGGACAAAAGACAGCAAAAATAAACTGGTAAAAATTTACATTCAGTTGAGAGTAAACAAAATAAAAAGATGTGAAGAAAATAGAGAACTGTTCTTGTGTAATACGCTTTCTCCTTCCTAATATTAGATCCTCTGACTAGAATGTCATTACAGTGGCCAACATTGAACATGAGTTACTGTTGTGATATATCTCAGTATTGCTTTGCAAGAATGCTGAAAATGTAACCACTGCATTTTTATTTTATTGAGCTACAGCTTTATTAATATAACCATTGTGGTGGCAGGCATTACTATTTGTGACCTACACAAATACTCCTTCTCAAGAACAAGTCAGTTTTTCCAAGCTATTCACTGGTTTGAAGCTTAAATGAAAGCTCTTGGAAAGTTTAAAGTTGTTATTCCCTCATGGATAAGAAACTGGAATGAAGAGGATAACAAGATCTGCCACACAGGTCAATTTTAACTCCATGTCAGCTTTAATGTTCTCACACAACTCTCATACTAGCACCATGTAGCCGAATCTTTGAGATGAGCCAAATTCCTAATTCTAATAGGAAGTTTTGTAAGAAGTTATGATGTTTTGGTCAAGGTTCTTATCCAGATTTTAGTACAAAACAGAAGGAACAACTTCCACAGTTCTAAATTAGACACAGAAGTTTCACCAAGTGCCTTTCTGTGTTCCATGTCTGGAAAGATTTTATTGAGAGCTCAAGTGCCTCTGGGACCCCCATAATTCACTGTGAATGCCATGAGCAACCCTTTATCTGGGGAAACCAGGGCAAAACTATAATGACTTTTTAGAAGAACAGTTCCATCAAATTAGTAGCTGGCTGAGACTCAAACCTCTATGGTTTGATTACAAGCTTTATATGAACCTTAAAAATAATTGTCTCTACTTCAAAAAGTTGCTGAGATACATGTCTATATCCTATCCAAAACAGTGTCAATGTCTTGTCCCCCCAAAATTAAAATGCTAGTTGTCTTTCATTTGTAATCAGGTTATAGTAATATATTTAATATCTACTATATTTAGTCATAGATATCTAGACGATAGTCAAACATATATACATAGGTGTATGTACAGGATTAGACAATATTAATTTGAGTCATTGAATTTTTTCATGCCACTTGGAGTAACAAGGCATTTTTATCTGTCACATTACAGCAGGAAAAACGTAGACTTGAAACACATACAATATGCTTGAAATGTGGGATTGTGTAAAGAACTTGTAAATGAGAGTGTGAAAACAGAACCATATAATTATGTTACTGAACTTTCTCAGAAGTCCCTAAAAACTTTCTCCCATTACGGAGTATTCTTCAAAAACTGGGGTCTCAGTGTTTCCACATTCCAGAATAATGATGCAGTTATAAAGCCCCAGAGATACCTGATACCCAATAGCACAGCTCTTTCCTGTTATTAGAGTTTACAATCTCATAATGCTACTCTTGTATAATCAACAGTGTGAACCATGACTACCTGAGTGTCACACTGAAACAGAATGTATGTGGAAACATAAAAAACTACAGTATCTGCTCCATTGAAATTAACCTAAATAAAATTAATTTGTATAAAATTTCTGATCTCTTTATTGCACAAAAATAATAGAGCCAGTTATCTGGAACCTCTTCCTAATTTTCAGACTCAGAGGATTAACAAAACTAACTAGGAATTCTCAAAGTTCCATATTTATGCATAAGAAAGATTTCCCTAGTACTAAAGCTTCAGTGAGAAGTGAAACTAAGTATAATTAACCTTAGATAGGCTTTTTTAATTTTTTTGAATCAGGAACAGTTGAAAGCTTTTCATTAAGGAGACAAGTTGGACCTCGATAAAATTATAGACTACTAATTGTTAAAAAACCCCCAACCAGACAACCCTAAATATAATGGAAGAAGAGATATAATCCATGGTCAGTTTTTAATGTAATAAAACCAATTGTTTTCTGTGTCTTGAAAGATATAACATGTTCTGGACTCAGTAATGTTAATCCTGGCAGTTGCTCCTGGCTATGTATCTCATAATTTTGAAAGGTACAAAGACATGAAAAACTTTTTACAAGAAAGTGAGCTCATGGATATTAAGGTGCAGAAAGCGAAGAGTGCAGGCTTTGAAGAAAGCAAGCAAATTTTCAAAGCAAATAGCTTTATATTCTTTTTGTAGAGCTATTCTACAAAAGATATTTATCTTAGCTGTCATTTCTTCCTTACGAAAGCCATATGTTTCACAGCTTAAATCAGCAGATCTACCTGTGTTATTGATGGTGAATAGCAGTGGTTAACTGCACACCCTGCATACAGACCATTCTGTTGTACACACACTCAATTTTCATTTTAAAAAATCCAACAACTAAATCTGCCAACTAGAAGTCATAGACATTGTCAGGTTTAGATGATGGGATGGGTATAGGTAATAGGTCGAACTTGGTGATCTCAAAGGTTTATTCCAACATTTTAATTCTGTGATTCTGCGTTTCTGAGTAGGAACCAAGAAGATCTCTTTTTTCAAGAGATGAAAGACTGTGTGGAAATAATGTTCAAAGACATTAAGAAAAAAAATTGGGGTTTTTCTTTGTAATTTTAAAAAAAAATTCAAATTGAGAATAAATATTTTTTCTATATTTGCAGTGGCTTTAGAAGCCATAGCCACAGCTAGCATACAAGATATTACTCCATCCCATGATGAACAATAAACTTTTATCTATTGGAAGAATTAATTTTTTACTACAGTAGGTAATAAAGTTTCCGTAACATCCATTGCATCATGTCACTACCTGAGACACATTCAGTTAGATTTTTCAGCTAATTAAATACTTAATTTGATAAAGTGTGTTATGTGAGTTGCATTTTACAGAAATTGAGAATTCAACCTTAGGAAGTAGAGGGACAGTGAAAGCATTGCAATGTCATCATAGTTTCAGTGAGATAACTTTTCTCAGGAAAAAAATGTTTTCCCTCAGTTTCAAACAGCTCTGATAGAACCATTAAAAATGCTCAGACTTGTATGCTGCTTTTAAAATGTTACCCTTGCATAACTAGCAGCCCCATTAATGTTAGAATGTTTCTGTTTCCAGCATTATCCAGTACATTGCAATAGGCAGGGAATCTCATTCCAGCATACCAATTAGCACATTGAAGATTTATTTTGAACAAAATAAAAACGCTCCATCTCTCTTAATATCTTTCTGAAATGACAGCAACTGAAGAGTCAGAAGAGATGATATTTGAAAGCTGTCTGCTCTCTTTTAGAGGATGACTGATTACACCTTCCGAGAGCATGTATAACCAACCAGACCTTGTCTAGCTAACATGTAGGAGGGGAAGAGTTCAGAGATGCAAAATCTCTCTCCAGCTGCATGACAAGGGTGACTCACCCACGGCTGCTCTTCAAACTTCCAAGCTAAAGCACAGTCTGTCAATGACCACTGGGATGAGTGGAAGGAGTAAAAATCTTTGAACCAAATCTTTTCTTGATTACTTAGATGATTCTTTTCTTTCCCACACTGTCTCGAGTCCAACTTAGGGACAGTACAGAAAGCAGTTCTGTTTTCACAAAAATACAGAATTCTCTTGAGAGAGAAGAACTTTCTAGAACTCTGTCCAAGCCCAAGAGCATGAGCCATACTCAAACCTACCATTCTTAGCTGTACTGTAGACCTATCTTTACCAAAGGTCACTTTATTTCACCTTTACCCTAAACTAAGTAAAATATGTAACTTCTTCATAAACATAATAATTATATGGAAGATTTGCTTTTCATATCATAAAATTGGTCCCAGGAAAAAAACTAAAACATTGATTAGCACAACAGATTAAGGATGAAAGTTGGCTGCAGCACTTATGCCTCAAAAGTATGTGTCCATGTATAAACCCAAATGATTCAGGTTTCCAGCCACTTGCCAGCAACGCACAAAGTTATTCTGAATAGAGACATTTACACAGCAGCTGGAATAAGGATGAATCTTAGAACTGGGAAAAAAGAATTATAAAGTTGAAGAGTAATGCTGATGCGCACCAAAACAAAAAAATTGTGCAATTTCTCATCCATGTGTGTATCAGTCAAGTGAAGACCTGACATTTCACAGCAGTACTGCAGATATGTGTCTATCACCTTTCATTTAAAAGAATCTAGGTCCAGATTTTCATGATGGAATAGAATTTCTCTTTGAAAAAACAGTAGCTCTAAGAAAGGCAATTTTTAATTTTGGTTTATTTTTTTTTTACTTTTTAGCTTTTTTTTTTCTGATTAATATAAGCATGGATACTTTCATATGTTCCTCATGTCTACCAGCACCACATTTACTGTGATCAGTGTATTCATGTAAAAGAGATACTGAGGAAGTAGTTCAAGAAACCCTGTTTGGGATCTCTATCTCTGGGCCTGGGAGCTGCGCGTAGGCTCGTGCCCTGCCCTGGTACCTCCTCCCAGCCCTGCAGGACCTCACGCTGACTATCCCAGCTCCTGGCCTGATGTCCAATGATAACTGCGGATGACCCTATGGCTGACCCTAGTCCCTGTCAGCAGCCATCTCTGTTCACTCTCGGTAGACACAGGGCAGGGTCCTACTGGGGGACATTGCCTATGTCCCAGCCTCACCTGCTGCATCCAACTCATGGCCGTTACTGGGGAGCCCAGTCCTGTTCATCTTTGGCAGGCCTCTCCTACCTCTTACTAAAGATTTATCAAGGACTGGTGGTAGATCTCACAGACCATTAGTGTTCCCAATATGTGTAATATTCACAACATTCCTGAAAGATTTGTCTGCCATAACTTTGGCCAGCATAATTTTCAAACCTACAACTACTAAAGGCAGTAGTGAGCAGCCAGGTACTTGGTTGGTAGTAGAAAAGGACCTCAGCAGATCCAAAAATGGGGTAGGCAGGAATAAAATTATGTATCTGAAATATAATGTGGAAATCCTGAAAAATGAGAGCTCATCACTGAAAATGAAAGTGGTGTGTAGTAGCATAATGGACTTCAGTAAAACAGTGCGGAAAACAGTACCAGCAGTAGCTCTGAAATATGCCGTTTGAGATGATCACCTCTGAAGGGCTAGAGGAAATTGATGAAAAGCTAAATCCAAGAGTGGGAAGAGGTAGCACACAAAATATAAGCCAGCGCCTTAAACCCACGAATTTTCCTTTTGATTTCTTTTCAACCTTATATAATGGGAAATTCTGATTATATAAACTGATTCTTACTGGTATGGAGAATATCTGCCTGTGTACCAAAACCAAACAGCAGATCTCACCTCAAATAGTGTCATGTACAGAAAAGGAAAATATTGGTACATTTCAGTCTTTTATAGATAGACTGTGTCCCACATTTTTATATATACATAATGTATGCAAACTTTTCAAATATTCACTTCCTCTGCTCCTCAAGTGCACTGAAAACAGTCTACCAGTCTGCTAGAAAATGAGAATATCTTGTCTCCTGAAACCATAATCAGAGAGATCCTGAAGTTATCATCTCTAGCTCTTTGCATATATGCAGGTCCACTTATTTTTTTTTTTTCTTTTTCTCCTGAAGAACTGCAGTAGGATTTCTAGACTAAAAGTAGAAGTCATTATTCATAGAGGACCTGGACTTAAAAAAACTTTGCAGATGCTTAATTTTTTTTTCAATAACATGGTAATAATTGTGACAAAGAAAGCCTATTTTCTCTTCTAACTGCATATGCAGTAATTATGTACTAGTGGTAATTTTTATTATGACTGAGCTACTATAAAGAAGCTGATAAATTTCTAAATATACTGCTGAAGGATTGCATTAAAACTAATTATTGTCCTCCAATACAGGATTTGATAAAAGCTTGATCTTTTCTTTCTTTCTTAGATGTGCTTAATTTTTCTCCTTTGTCAAGTGTTCTGAGCTATCTCCTTCCCATGATAAATCAGAATCCTTTCATAAAACCATTAGGGTCAGACAGTATACTGCCTGCACGTCTAGGAAGAGTTGCATTGCTGAGGTTGATAGCTATAAGGACTATTCCTATGAGCTGAGAAAACCCTGACTGTCAAAGAACTTTTGTTTGGAGATCAAAATCAGCTGTGCTTGTGACGGTTTTTCTTCTAAAGTATCCAATTCATTGAGTTGCTTATACAGTATTCTCAGATGTATCAAAACTCCCAACTAAGATATTTTTCCTTGACCTTAATATAGGTTGTTTTAAAACAGTTTTCTGTTGTTTTTATTAGCTTCTCTGTATATTAGAAATTTTCCTAAAATCTAGGTAAATCTAGTGAATTCTAAGTATGGTCAACAACCCTTATGGGCAAATGGAAAAACTGTGTACCCTTATATAGACTAAATGAAAAGTTACTTTTGTTTTCTGATTATCTGTCTACCTTGCCACACTCTTATTTCCTCTACTTTGATATTTATATCAGAACTCAATTTTTGTTTTCTAACAAAGGCCACATGTTAATCACTTCAAGAAAAAGGAATGGACACATTTTCAGAACTGCCAATTAATTTGATTTCATAAATTCCTGGCAGTTAATACTTTGCTGTTTATTTTCTAAGGAGCTGGGCACACATCTTAACTATGTGTTATAATGAGGCAGAAAAGCCACAGAATATCTATAAACCAGCCCAAGATCTCAGTCTGGGTACTCACACAAATGAAAGCATTTAGTATTAGTAAGTAATCTGGTATAGAGAAATATTAATCCTACTCAAAGGCTGAACCTGGAACTCCAAATTTCCTTTTTTCAACTCAGTAACCCTGCTCGGAGGTCAAACTGAACTAAGGGGAGTGCCTTCTCTATTCATGAGTCAAAGGAAGCTGAGTCAAGATTTCAGACTTCCAGTTCAATTTTTACAGTATATTCCTACTCATTGAGCCAGGCAACAGGATAACTTTCTAACAATTAGGAGAGATAGTATGCTTATTGCAGTAATACCCCTGTTTCAGATCTGTCAGGAATGATTTATCTCCACCACCTGAAATATCACTCCAGAGAATCTTTTGTCTTTAAAGTCAAGTTCCTAACCAAAACTTTTTAGCATTTCAATGTCTCTTTTTTTCCTCGTCTTGTTTCCTTTCCATTCAGCTCCTCATTTCCTTTCAGCTTGAACTAAGAAACATACTTGTCACTCATCAAGGAATAACAATAAACATACTGGAAATACATTTTGTAGTCACTTTCGAATTTGCCAGAAATTAGTTGTAGGCTGGACCACTCATTTCTGCTTATCACAGAAATGAGGAAAAGGTTCAAAATGTAGCTGACTGTGGACAACACAAAGGAACTCTCAGTTTCACTAGGGAAATTACAGGTAAATGTATTGCAAATATACATGTTTTACTGCTTGTTGTGTGAAACCAAATTTCAGTGAAATGTAAATGGAAATTCTCATGAGAGAATGTCTCAATGGTCTCCACTCTGAGGGTGTTGTGGGTTGATCTTGTTCGGATACCAGTTCCCCGCTGAAGACACTGTCACTCCCCTCCTCGGCTGGACAAGGGAGGGAAAATATAACATAAGGCTTGTGGGTCAAGATAAGGGCAGGGAGAGATCATTCAGCAATTACTGTAATGGGCAAAACAGAATCAACTTAAGGAAATTAATTGGGTTTATCACCAATCAAACCATAGTAAGATAAATATAAATAAAAATGCATCCTCATCTTCCTCCTGAGCTTAATTTTACTCTTAAATTATCTAACTCTTCTCCTTGTAGTGGCACAGGAGAACAGTGAATGGGGGATGGTGTCATCTCATCACACATTGTCTCTGATGTTCCTTCCCTCTCTGGGCAAGAACTACTCATGCTCTTTCCCTGCTCTAGCATGGGGTCTCTCCCACAGGAGACAGTCCTCCATGAACTTCTCCAACATGAGTCCTTTTTGAAAACGTGTCATTTCTGTCTCACTCAGTCTAGTTTAGCTGTTGTCAAACCAGCATTTCAGTATTTAAGTAATCACAGAACCCTCTAAATCACAAATTATTCTGAGCTGGAAGGGACCTACAAGGATCATCAAGTCCAACTCTTAAACGGTACCACTGCCTCCCCAGAGGGAATCGAACCCAGGTCGTTTGCATGAGAGGTGGGGACACTCACCATTATACCAAAGTGGATAGCTTTATAAATTGTTATGTTAAGTTTATCATCTGCACCTCGTTGTATAATTTAAAAAATCTCTTTTCCTGCTGATAAACATAAGAAATAATTATACAGCTACAGTTCATCCATTATAATTTCTGATAATATTAACTTCCAAGCAGAACTATTGGAATTTGCAATTTGCAGTACTATAATTTTAGCATCTTATAATATTAAAGTGATAAAGTCTGAACCCTTTTTCATACGTCTTTTCCATTATATAAACTAAATGTAGGGAAGTTTGGGAGATGGCAGGTTGGCTTTGAAAAAAAGATAACTATTTGCATGGTTGCCTCATGACAACACTGCCTCTGTAAGGAGAATTTACATCTCAATAGCAATTACAGATAAGTTGGAAAAGTCACTCTAGCTTTACATTTATCTCCTTGCTTAGATTCAGTCTTTAAGCTTTCCTTGACAGGACTAGTGCCTAGTATTCTTGATTTCTTGGTATATTCCCACAGCAAAGTTATGAAGAACTTTCTTTATATATGGATTTTATCATCTTGCTGTCCTACCCTCCAAGTAGGATTGTTATTTACCAGAAATTTGGAAGGCACTGTAACAATAAAATGTCAGATTATAGTCTCCCCAATAAAACTGCAAGAATTCATTTGTATTTGTATTTGTATTTGGATTTGAACTGATGTAAATCAAAAAAAGTCCACATTTCTTCCAGGAAAATTTAAATTTTTTAAAATTAAAAAAATCTCCACTTAATATTAATATCTCCACTTTCATAATTAAAATCTCCAATTTTCTTTAGAAAACAGTTGATGATCTAATCAAGTAAATTCCTAATTAAGTAAACATCTATGTTTATCAAAAAGACAAAAGAAATACCACAGGATTGTATTTTCATGAACTCTTATTCTTTCATACTTAGGCATGCCTGTCTGGTGAAAGAATCTCTAAAGTCTCTCTCAATGCAAAGAAGCAAGAAAGAGAAAGAAAAGAAAAAGAAAAGAAAAAGAAAAGAAAAATCCAAATCCCCCTCCCCAACCAGTATACAAATAAAACTCCACAAACTAGACAAAATCAACCAAGCAATGAAGAAAAAAATAATAAACAATCCCCAAACCCAAAATCCACAAAAGTGAAAGAGAAGGCTAAGATGCAGGGTCAATAACTGAAGAATTTCAGAAGTTCTTAGGAGATTGTATATTTCACAAAAATATTTTTGATACACTGAGAATTTTCAAAGTGGGAGTGACAATAACTCAACCTCTCCCAAAAAAGGACACTGTGATGGCATTTCAGCTCTGACCTTCCCATTTCAAATCTAGAATCCAAACTGGGAAATGGAGAAAGATTCCTTTTGTGGAAATTCAGATGTCAGTCGAGGCTACTTGGTGCTGACTATGAATACTTATGATCACTCACATGCCAGGTAATGCATTACTGGGCTCCTGGAAATTGAAGTAACTTGAAGTAGAGGGCGGACAGTAAATTTTTTGTTTTAATTCCTTGTGTCAGTTTCTGTATTGTAAACTAAGGGTAACGACGTGTTATCTCAAAAAAAAAATAAAAAAAATTAGTAGTACTGCAAGTGTATTATCACTCAGGTATTAATCCACTACTTGAAAACGTATTTCCAATAATATTGCTGTCCTCATTCTCACCACTGAGTTAAATGGCTGGTTTTTAGACCTAGAACCTAACTTGGCTATTTTGTAATGTTTCACAATAAGCAAGATCTAGTTTTAGCTCTCTAGCACAATAGTTGTAACTGACACCCAAAAATTCTTGTAGGAGCTTGTGTTAAGAGATTCAATTCAGATAATTTTTATGCAAGTAAACTTGGACGTTTTTATTATGTAGCTATCACTTATTTTAGAGCTCCTGATCAATCATTATCTCAGGATTATGTATTACCATTTGGTTTCCTTGTTTAAGCAAGGTGGTTTTGGAGTGTATGAATTACTCTGGTTGCAGTCTGCGTAGTAAAGAACAGCCCTTGACAGCATTGCTTTGCAATAATATTTGATAATTTCTGATATTCTGTCACTTTTACAGGTCATATAAATACAATGGAATTCTGAAAAATATTAGTAAGGTATAAGATATTGGAAGGGTTAAAATAATCTTGCAGGTATGAAACGTTTCAGCAGACAAGAAAATAAAGCCATTTTTTCTGACTTAATTTTATTTTAAGAAGGACTTTTTGTTTAAAACCTAATTGCTTCCAATATAGATCTACTTTTGTGAGGGATTTAGAAAACAAAGATAAACATGTGTGACCTTTTCCAAGAGTTTTGAAAATAGCAGTGTATCAATGAAATTATTCAGCATTACTGAATACGACTTCTGCCAACCAAGACAAAGTATTAACAAAATCCTGCTTATATAGCATATCACAAAAATAAATAAAACACTATTGATGCATTTTTATTAATTCAACAGAAGTTATATTAAACCAGGATCATTTTATTGATGCATCTGTCTCACTAATAACTTTTCAATGTTTAAAAAAACCTCATGCTATACAATTCTACCTAGTAGAGACCCTACTATGTATTAGAAACATCATTTAAAGACCAAATTTGAACTATGAAGGACGGAGGAAGAGTATTTAAATAATATATTTTAAATATGCACTGTATACTTAGATAATATTTTTTCCACTTAGTTTCCCTATTCTAAATAGACTTACTGTTATTAATGATGGTCTTTCTTTAATTTACCTTTATATTAGATGCATTTATAAAAACATAGAAATTCTGTGGGATACCTTCTGTTCTGTGATCGATTTCCGCCAGGGAGACAGTGTTAGGAGTTTGACTCGATGATCCTTGTGGGTCCCTTCCAACTCAGAATATTCTGTGAAATTCTGTGAAATTCCGAGCCACCTTTTCCAGCTGGATGCATTATTATCTCTGAGATCACAACTGAGAAAATGACCTTTTCTACCCAGTCTGACACCTCAAACTAGAGAAAGCTACATCTCAGTAAGGATCTGTTCTGCTCATAATAGGCTCAGAAGAGATGGGGTCAGTCAGCAGAATATGAACACAAAGCTTTCATGTGACCTTTTCTTTCTCTTTCCCTGTTAACTATTACTTAGTATTATGCCAGTCTGTCACATCTCAATATACTGACTTCAGATGAATTGCTGTATCAGACGACATCTAAGATGAGGAAAGGTCCCTCATTGGCTTGACAGCTCAATATTAGCAACCGGAACCATCTTTTGCAAAGAGTGGACAAAGCCTAAGATGGGAGAGGGATAATTATATAATAGTATATTGTTTTAAAACCTTAATAAATTTAAAGTATAAATTCTAGCCCAGCAATTAATTTTTATTTGCTATTATAATGGAAGTTCAACACTGATAATAAAATCTCAACTGTTTGTACAATACTGTCTGGGCATTTACAAGAAATATCCAATATGCTATATAGTTAACTTGAAAATAAATATATATCAAATAACCCCTCAGTCTGACCTGCAATCCAAATCAGTATTCTAAGAAGTAAAATGGGGTTAAACATACAAATATTTTCATTGTTGTTGCACATGCACAAATGTTGGCTAATATTTTTCTGAGATGACCTGAAGTTAATTACTTTTGTAAATATTATTGAATTAAATAGCACACTGAACCCAGCCTGCAAATAATCTTTGATTGAGAAAATACGTTATTTAAACAAATATGAAAATTTCCACTCTATTCTCTGTGTTTTAATTAAAACAGAATAAATTGCAACATGGAATTCCTCTTTAAAATAGAAGTTGAAGTGTTTTTATTTGAAAATGGTTAAATCAAGGATTTTGAAGTTTCCCTTATCCCTGATCATGGATTTTTTTCAGCCAAAGGATGATCTCAAATTTTATGAATGGTTTAATCTGTTTTTCTAAAAGGACTTGAGGTCTGGGGTTTTTTTCAAGCTTTTGTCATTTATCTCAGTAAGCTATATATTGCATAAATATGAAATAAAGAAGAATTTCTGTACAAGAGAAAATGCAGCCTACATGCAGTCGTTTTCAGATGTGAAAGTCAAATGACCATATGTCCTTCAACTCCATCTGGAATCTCACAGCACGCACTTGTGGTCTCAGAAACAATGGTACCAACTCACAATATTTCCTGAGAGGACTGCAGTCACTAGGATCTCAGTTGAACCTTCAGCAAAAAGATACATTTCCAGACACAATAATTGTATGTAAGAGGCTGGAAATGTGATTAGAATGCAGCACAAAATTTCATAATTTAGAAGTGTTTTCACATTTCCAGGCATATTACACAGGAACACTGTGCTTTTGAGGGGAAACATTCCTAGGGAACCTGTTCCAGTACCCAAATACTCTTCCTGGTGAAGACTCTTTTTCTAATACCCAACCAAAATGCCCCCTGAAACAACTTCAGGCGACTTCTGATGAAGGGAAGGATGGTTGAATGTTGTAGGAAATGCAGATCAAATGGTGGAAGCAAAAAATGTAGAACCTTGGAGTGTTTTATAGAAACAGGGGTGAAGGAGACTTTACAGCCATAAATATGTTGTGCTCTGGGGTATTTGGATATTGTGACAAGTTCCAAAGACAGGTTTGCAGAAAACCAGAAGAGTTTCTTCGTCAGTGTGTTAGCAGGCATTGTAGACATAAACTCTGTGAGAAATCATACAAAGCAAAATCAGATTTTAACTACAAATGTTGAGTCATAATTATTTGGGAATGTACATATGAGAGACACCTTACATACAGGAGGTAAGCTGACATGTCTCAAGCCAAGCAGCTCCTGTCTGTGTTGGGAAATGTTATTACATTGTTATTTGTAGATTTTAATCTTTTTCACTGAGACTTTGCAACACCTAAATGCAAAGTATTTTTCTGCGTCTGATGGAAAGGAATGCATTATGAATGGAATGCTTCAGATATTGGTTTTGAGCACCAGCCTTTTCTTACTTTTGTGATTCATCCCAAAATTTTGTGAGCAGAATGTGCAAGTGTTCTGCACATGTTCTGTCATGTTCTGATAGAACTGAAGTCAACAGCTACCGAATGTTAATACAGGATTCAAATTATTTAAAGATTTATCTTTACCTTTTGCAATGAACAAGATTGATCTAAAGTACTTTAAAGATTTCTAAAATATAAAATCCAACCTATAACAATATTTCAGAGATGTTGAGAAAGTCTGTTTTCTCTTTTATCTTCCACCTTTACAGAATTACTGAATCACAGAATTAGAGTTAGAAGTAACTTCTGAGTTAGAAGGCGTTGGGAGAAAGAAAGGACGTCGGAAATCCAAGCGATGACCCCATAGGAGTTAGCAGCTTAGACTCGTTTATTCATGGTTCAAGCAGATAATATATATCACATTTTTGCTAATTCATGATTGCCTAGCAACTACTACTTTGCAATTATTAGCAAAACACCTGTTGTTTTCTCTAAGAAACTATTATCAAAATATTCTTCTATTTCTGTTGTTCAAGGGCATGTTATTGTACTATTCAGATGCCTCAAGACTGAGCTTGTGAATCTTAAAGGGACCATGCCCTTTAGATTCTAACCATCTTTCCACAGGAAGGGACCCACAAGGATCATTGAGTCCAATCACTGCCTCCCTGGCAAAAATTGAACTCTGGTCTCCCATATGCCAGGTGGGGACACTCACCACTGTACTAAAGTTGATATAAAATGTTGTGTGCTGGCAGCAGTGGGATACAAACCCACACCCCGAAGAGACTGGAGCCTTAATCCAGTGCCTTAGTCCGCTCAGCCACGCTACCTTATGTACACAATGGAGAAATTCATGTGAATATGTTAATTTTTTATATATATATTTTGTTACTATGCTTTTGGGTTTTTGTTTGTTTGTTTGGAGATTTTTTGTTTTGTTAGGCTTTCTGGTGCTGTTTTTGGGGGGGATTTGGTGTTGTGTCTCCTCCCCCTCTTACTAATACAATGTTAGTGTATAACAACAAGCTCTACATAAAACCAGCTTTGTTTAATGTTTTCTGGAAGCCTGAGAGCACATTAAAGTTTTGTACATTCCCAACCTTATTATTCTTTCTTCAAAATACCCAGAGCCGAAGCAGTCAAGGTCATGATCATGTGTTTGATGACACAGAACACTATGTTTCTTTCATCGGATGATGGATTTGGGGCTTTGTTTTGTTTCATGGGGGAGCTGCTGTGAAGAAAGACCTGTGGTTGACAGTTCCCTTCGCCAGTAATTCACAAACTTTGTGACTTTTCTGTACTGGAAGTTTGCCCTACACATTGCAAAATCATGACTTCTGGATGCTTATTAACTTTGATTGGGCCCTAACAGATGGTTTACACACACAGAATCACACACACAGAATGTTATGAGTTGGAAGGGACCCACAAGGATCATCTAGTCCATCTCACCATCTAACACCCGTAAGGAGACCGAGAGCACATCGCAGAGCATAACACCAAACTGGATCCCTCACAGTCTAGCAGGCCACTCCGAGCCGGAAGGGGCCCAACGTCATCCAGCCCTACACCGCCCTGCTAGACCATGTCACTAAGCTCCTCGTCCAGTCTTCTCTTAAACACCTCCAGGGATGGTGACTCCACCACCTCTCTGGGCAGCCCATTCCAATATGCGATTACTCTCTCTGTGAAAAACCGCTTCCTAATGTTAAGATTGAACCTCCCCTGGCGTAGCTTGAGGCCGTGCCCTCTCGTTCTGGTGTCGTCAGCCTGGAAGAAGAGGTCCACACCCATCTGGCTGCAACCTCCCCGCAGGTAG
>WEKX01017997.1:0-15216 GCA_013390025.1 Pitta sordida | reverse complement strand
TTTCGGCACATTGGGACCGCCTGCTCCTGTGCCTTCATGAGCTCATTCTTAAAGTATGTCCAGCCCTCCTGGACCCCTCTGCCATTAAGGGCTTTTTCCCATGGTACCCTCTCAATCAAGTTCCTAAACAGCCCAAAGTCAGCCCTCCGAAAGTCGAGCATGGAGGTTTGATTTTTGCCCCTTCTTGGCACATAGCCGATCGAGAACTCTATGATCTCATGATCGCTGCATCCCAGATTTCCTCCAACCACAACGTCACTGACTAACCCTTCCTTATTGGTAAACAACAGGTCAAGGACCGCCCCCCCCCTGGTAGGCTCACTCACGTGTTGCGTCAAGAAACAGTCGTCGACTACCTCCAAGAACCTTCTAGACTGTCTCCTCTCTGCTGTGTGGAGCTCCCAGCAGATATCAGGGAGGTTAACATATAGAATAGCTCTTTTCTCTTTCACACTAAAGACTCAGCTGTTATAACTCACTTCCAGGGAGGCCTTAACACCTTCACCCCAGCTGGAGGGGTCCTCTCTGCTAATGGGCCATCATGGTCAGAACTGCACTGGCGCAATAGGCAGTTGCAAGGACCTACACCTTCAAAGATACCACGAAAGTCCCATGATTTACAGATTAAAGCACACATTGGGAAACTCCCTGCTCTGGGGGAGTGTCTGATCCTGACTATTTACAGTCTTCAGGTTTGGGGACTTCTGGTACCACTCATTGGGTCTGGAGGAGGAACAGAATTTCAACAGGACTGGGCTGTGGCTGCTACTGTCAACCATCGATAATTACTTTGATGGAACTGTGACCATCACTCTGAACAACAGACTTTCCTTTCCTTTTGCTTTGCACCCAGGGGAACCCCGCGGTGCACAGCACAGGAGCTAAGGAGAACCATGCTGTTCTTGTCCTAGAGTACTGAGTTTTTCTTTTTATAATCGTATGTATTGTAATTTTTTATCTAAATTATAACTTGTAATCTCTCTCAAATTGCATTAATTCTCCCTCCAGTTTACTTTGAAACCAGCACATTAGGTCAGCCTATTCTGTCTGGGTGAGGGAAGCTCTTGTGAAAACACTCATAGTTCCTATAAGTGACATATTGTAGCTATTGCAACTCATTATTATTGCCATTTTGTCTGACTGCAGTCAGTTCTCAGATTTTTCTTGTATAGGTGGTCTTGTTTATAAGCATAATTTCTTTGGTTTAGAAAACAACAAAAAAGGTCTTTTTTCTTTAGGATATAAAGTGCTCAGTGGTGAAAGGACAATGCTATGGGAGTTACTTCTGATCTAATGAATAAAAAGGAGCCTTTTCCACCTCAGGAGGTGAATGTGTTGTCATTATCAGTCACATAAAATATTTCAGTTGCCCTCTGGAGTTGTGATTTCTGGGCTCTCATAAATCAGATGAGATAGTGGTGTTGAAACTGGTTTATTTATATTTCTTCAGTCAAAAGAACTATTTTTCCTCAGTCATTTTCACCTAGCCCTATTTTAAAATAACTCTAAGAGCTATTTTTCACTGCTGGCTGATATCTGGAAAAGGAAAGCTAGTAACTGACTTTTATGCAGTGAAAAATGAGAGCTTCCTAAATAAAACTAACCTGATTTCCTGTGACATTCTACATTTACCAGTCAGCAGGACTTAGGAGCCTAAGTGCCTTTGTGTGAGGACGATCATATACCTCTTGTTATACGTACAAAACTTTTAATACTGAAAACCTTGAGGAGATTACGAAATTTGAGGCTGCCCTTCTAGGAATAATATTTCCTCTTGCTCTTCAAAGAGCTCTTACATCTGACAGATAGTTGAGACCCTACTAGTGTTTTCTTTCTGTACTAACTTTCTGTACTAACATCTCACTGAGATGCCAGGTTCTTGGAGAGCTTGGACATCAAGTGAGATTTACGCACATAGTACTAGGGCTAACAAAGAGTCAAATTATGGATAGCACATGAATGAGAGTAAAGCAGAAAATTAGTCCTAGTAACATAAAAAACACAGTCCAGACAAAGTGAAAAAAAATAAATAGGAGTCCATTATGAAGTTGTTTTCCACGTCAGGGAAATTGAATGTAGCAAAAGCTCCTGATTGTGACTCAAACAGGACTGTCCTCAGCTCCAATCTCTTTTAACCTTCTAAAATTAAAGGTTGAAAAATTTTTTCTCAGGTAACAAGAAAGGCTTCAAAGATGTTTTTTTAACTTTAAGGAATAGCAATATTGGCCATAATTATGTCTTCTTTCTCTCTTGGGGATGATTTGTGGTAGTATTATTGTGAAAAGTAAAAAATATCTAACCAAACCTGAAAATGTTTTCTGGATTCTGTTTTGTTTAAATTCTGTTAAAAAGCTGTGTAGTTTGTTTCATTTACATTACAAATATTCATCAGATTATATAGTCAGTTGAGAAACCAAATATGGTATCAGGAATAAAATTCTAGGATTCTGTTCAACACAGGGCTTCATCATTGAGGGACCTTGATAGGCTAGAGAAATGGGCAGATTCTAATAATATGAGATTTAACAAGTCCAAGTGCTGGGTTTTTCACNGAACTCAGTGACATGGTCTAGATAATGGGAGGCACAGAAGACTGAGAGTGGTGTCCATGACTATGGGGTTGTGGGTTTGATCCCTGGCTGGGCGTTCCCTTGGAAGTTGGACTAGATGATCCATGTGGGTCCCTTCCAACTCGGAATATCCGGTGATCCTGTGATCATATATTATGAAAGAAGGCATCTACTTAAAATGCATTGTGGATAAAGCCAGCTTCTAGGAAGTGGAACAGAAGTCCTGCATATAAAGAAGGATAAAGCATATGAAAAAAACATGTTGTCTGTGTTATGCACTTTAGGCTCATTTTCAGCCTTAGAATAATATAACTCCATAACAATTCCAAAACTAACGGTTATCGCACACTCTGCATGTCATAAATAATTTCATAAATAGCCAGCATATCACACGGTAAAGAAAAATAGGATATATTGAAATGCACAGAGCGAGCTGTCAGTTTCATGAGGGCCTTCCAGTGCCTAACCAGAGAACATTATATATCTGCTAAAATTAAGTCAGAAAAATACAGATTATTATTCTCTTCTCCACTGTTCCAAACACTGCATTCATCCATTCAAAAATAATTATCTGTCTTGACAAACTTTCATTAAAGGGTGACTTCTCTCCAAAACAGGTTTTTGGGTTGTGCTCAAAGATATCCATATCAAGAAACAGCTGTGTTTTTCAAGTAGTAATAGAAATATAGTTTTATTAAGAATGCTAGAATTGCTCAGGGAGGCTGTGGAGGTGGTAAGAATACTACATGGGACCTCTGGAAATAAAAGCAACATTCGTAAATTCAATCAAAATCCATGACCTCTGGAAATAAAAGCAACATTCGTAAATTCAATCAAATTCCAAATTTCAATCCCTCTGTGACCTTTTGCAAGTTATTTAGGATACATATTTCAAAAGTTGATAAGGAATTCATGTGTTAAAATCCCACTCATTTTCAGAGGGAATTAATGTACTAAATGTACCTGAGTTGCTCACAGATATAAGACATGGTGTCTGAAATTGCTTAGGGAAGTGAATCACCAGGGAATTAGAATGGCAAATTTTTTAAGAGCTTATTCATGGGATCGTTGAGTGATGCTAATCTGCTTCACCAAGGTACAGGAAGAGCTTGAATTTTACAGTGGTTAACATCTTATAAAAATATATGTCTATACATGCAAAAATGCATGCTTTCTATGTGACCTAGAAGCATAATTTGCCTGGTTTCTCTTGATCAGGATTAGAAAGTTCACACCTAGAAATGAAGGAAGGTGATAGATCCCACCAGTTCTGAAAAATGTGACTGGATCATTTAAGTTACTTGAGAGAGTGCTGACTTCATGGAAAATTAAGAGTATAAATGCAATTCAGGTGACCCAGGGGAATCACGGAGGAGAGTGAACAGCCCTAGCTTTGTTTTGTTTACTTCAGAAAGCTCATTGTCTGGAAAAAAGCTGATTGTGTAATTCAGTTGATTATCCCACTGATAATGAAGATAGAAAATTGCGAGAGATTTCTCAAGTAGGACTGTTCCTTGTGATTAGCTTTTAATACTCCTTACCCAAATGCAACTTTCTCAGAGTCTAAGAGAAATCAGTGTTTAATCACCTGGGACTGCAAACGAGAATGCAGCCCTAGCTGGGTGATAGGAAAGGGTAGAACAGAAACATTCCAAGGCTGGTGATAAAATAGAAGTTATTTCATCTTGGGTTTTTTGCTCCTCTGAAGGAGCACAGATAACTTCACTGCTACAAGAAACAGGAAATGCCCCCAGGCACTGAAAATCTCAAGAATGTGTGTGTGTTTCTCTGCCTCTCTCTCTCACCAAGAAAGAGAGTAGTTCTTTAAAAATTCTGTTCCAGACAAATAACTGAGCTCATCCCATAGAGCCATGAGAGAAATGAAACTACACTAAATTCCAGGATTAACTATTGAGGAGGACTTTCACAGACATTGGTCCAGCAGTGAGGTATTGGAGGACTGCATCATGCGTTCCTAAAGGTCACACCTAGTATTTTTGATTCACAGTTGGGACAAAAAAAAAAAGACAGAATATATCATTTTCCTTTGTCTCTTCTTCCTCCACTTTCCTGAACTCCCAAATGTACATGTTCAAATATTTCTAAAAGAGGCAAACATTTTTTGGTCTGAGTCAATAATCCAGAAACGTAGGTAGAAATTGGTGAATTGGATAAATATTTTTTTAATTTAATAATGATTCCAGAAATAGCAGTAAGCAGAAGATAACAAAGAAATTGAATGTAAGATGAGGCTGTGCTTTTGGTGTTTATGTTTTTGTTCTGTCAGTCTCTTCCCTTGTATATTTGCCCTCCTTTTGGGCTTTCTTCACACATCTCTGGCCTTGATGGTGCTCTTGGCCATGGATCTGTGTGCCACAGCTAAGGGCACTCCGTCTACCTGGAGCAAGATCACCAAGGCATGAGCTCTGAAAAATACCTTTACTGAAGTCATCTGGCGGTGTTTGGGTGTGAGCAACACATCCAGCTGTTCAGCACTATCTGTCAGGTCTTTAGGGCTTATCCTGAAGCTGATTCTGGGACACCTAGTGAAAATTAGTGCAGCCATACCTCTGCATTCGTGGGTTACGGGTCTCCTGGGGGTCCCATTAATCGCCCAATCCACAAGCATGGGTGTGCCATGAGTATGAAAATAGGCCACGCCCATCCCTCTGCCTTCTGTTGCCCCGGAGCTCTGGGGAGAATTTTCAGCACCTCCTCATGGCCTCTCACAACACAGGGGAGCAAAGGGAAGGATTTCTGAGCCTTCTCTGACTGAGGAGGCCCTCGGAGAATCCCTGGACTTCCCTTCAGCCGTGCTGCCACTTTTGCTGTGGCTGGGCCACTGCTGCTGCGTATGATTGCATTGCCACCGCAGTGGGGAAGCTCACCCTTGGGCCACGGTGGCACAGGGGCTTGGCAGTCCCTGCTCGCAGTCCACAGGTACTCCCTGGAAAGGTGCTGGTGGGGACAAACACTTGAGAGCACCACACTCTGGGAGACACGGGAGAGAAGAGGCAGGACACCCTCATCCTGGCACACATGGGCAGGCGGCGCAGAGGGGGAAGATGAGGTTAGCTCATGCTGCAGTCCCTGTAGAGGAGGCTGCAGACCTTCAGGAGCACTTTCCCGGGGGTTACGTATAACACCAGCTGCGCTGGGCGCGCAGGCCCTGGGGACACAGACCACTTGGCGCTTGTATTCTACCGCAGTTAGCACAGCTTCCGCCATCACCATCTCCTCCTCTGCCTGTAGCTATGGAAACAGTGACACAGACACACGTATGCACACAGGCAGGCCCCACTCACAGTCCACAGACGCTCCCCAAGAAGGTGCTGGTGGGGACAAACACCTCGGAGAACCTCACGCTGGGAGGTGCTCTCCTGGCACGGGCAAGTGGGTGGCCCAGGCCACCTGCCATGGCAAAATGGGACTGCACTGTGCCGTGGTGCCGCGGGAATATACACCATGTGTTATAAACCTTCCCCGCCACGTAACCTCTGCAACACTCATGGGGGCATGCTCCACAAATAGCCAGATAATACTCACTGAAAAATACTATGTGAATCTGCGAAAACACGAATCAGTAGATGCAAATATGCCAGGTATGACTGTATCGGCATTTGGTATACCTGGAAATTTCAAGCATCTCTAGTGTTAAACAGAGGATGGTCTTGAGTTTGACTGTGTACTTATATACAATCCTTTGGATCTAACTTTGTATATATAATTTATGTTTTCATGGTAACACAGGTGCTACTTGAGGCTTTGAATTCACAAATTAAAATGCACCTCAAGAGACAAATATCCATGTAAATTGAAACTAATAAAGAGTTTTCTACAAAGCTTAGCAAAGCCAAGGTATGTAGCTTCATAGATCTCTTTGATAAAAGCATTCTATAAAACTGAACTAAATATATCAATGCAATAATTTTCTACTTTATTAGGTTAATGTGCTGCAGCATGAAATTAACTTTATGCTTTTAGAGAAACAATTATTATTTAATATAATTTCCTATGTTTTAATACTGTGGAAACAAGGAATCCCAGTCAATTTAAAATTATCATCTCAGTGAGGAAGATTTACAGATTCCTCTTACTTATTTTGTCCTAGATTTTTTCAGCTTTGGACTGAAACTCCCCAAACTAGATTTTCTTATTTCTGCACAAATATTGATTTTGGTTCTACCTCCCCTCTCCAGTATATAAAGTTAAAACCTGAAGTCACAGGGCATCAAGCCATGTGAAAGTATAGCAGCCTAACAGGTCTAGTGCTGGGCCAAAACCAAGCAGCATGCTATCTGGGATGGAGAAGTTGCAAGGAGGAAAGAAAAACCCCATATTGCTGACAGAGTTGTCAGTAGAGAAAGAAAATGCTCTACTGAGCTGTGAAAGAAGAAGGATTCTGGCAACTCTGCATGTCAAGGTGCACTGAGGAAAACAGATGCAGCTGTGGAGACCTGCTGACAGTGCTGACACACAGTGCCAGAGGCTTTCTCCCTGGGAAGAGGAGCACAGAAAGAGGTCAAACAGCAGAATGTAACCTGTAAATATGCTCTTAGACATCCCACTAATAGCTGGTTTTCCTGTGTTCTGCAAATGCCCAGTATACATTCATTTCAAAAAGTGAAGTTAGTGAAGTGAAGAAAATAGTTTCTACCATAATGCTAAAGGGAAAGAAAATGAACTTCTTTATTTGTCATTGTGCTCAGAACCAATTTATGATGAATGAAAACAGAATGAAGTGGGGTGATGAGGATCAACACAGTTTCTTAAGTTTATAATTTTACACTAATGGATATTTGGAGGTAAAAGAAATTAAGTTTAGGACTACATAGCATCTCCTTTTCCTCAAATTTCACCCAAGCCATGGTGTAAAAACCAAAATTTTGTGATGACTTTTTAAACTAAAGAAAAATATTTTCTTCTCCTTCTGAGGATTAATATTCTGTTTTATTAGCCTTTCTATACATCTTTTTGTAGTTTTAATATACAGAGAAAAGAATTCAGATAGATAAGGCACAGTAGTAGAAAAGAGATTATCAGTGGCTAGGAGAATGGATAGCAAGCAGAAGGTACCCATACAGATGAGAGCTGTAGCCAGTTAGCTGAAACTGATAGTGCAAGATTAATCCAGCTAAGGAAATTAGTTTCTGGTCAGTAGAAAGTAATTGAAATGCTATATATTATTGTCAGTTGTCTCAGTGGCAGAACTGAAAAACAAGAACTCTCAATGTAGGACCTGAGAAATTACATTCTCCAGCAGACAGAAGCATATTAGAACAACAGTCATGGCAGAAAGAGAGGTTTGAAAATATTTGCATTGCTCATACTGACAGAAATAAAGATATAAGGTGATTCTATTTTAAGGATATGAAAAACTTCAGGAAATAAGATGTGAGATGCATAAAACACAATCTTTTGGAATCAAAATGATGTGGTGATACATGGTAAAAGATACATTATAAGCATGACATTGGGAAGTTTTGGGTCAAATATAGATAAGGTTAGAGATTTTTATGGTGTTTCTAGAGAAAAAAATAATTCCAACAATGATATATTTTCAGGTAGATCTTCAGAACCTTCAGTCACTGGACTTAGACTGAGAATAAACAGAGAAAATATTCATAGAATCATTTAATCCTGGAGATGGTAGATGAGAGATTTCTCCATCAAAAAGTTAAAATACAAATCTTAGTTTCAGTAAGTACTTAAGCTACAAATGGTGTTGAAATAACCAAAGTTGTAAGATTATAAAGTAAACTTACAAGTAAACTTATAAGTAAACTTATAAAGTAAATTTATAAGAATAATAAAGTACTTGATTTTGAAATGGTAGACTTGGGGAAAAAGAAAACTCAACAAGCAAACCCCAAAACACCAGAAACAAGTTGGGAAAGCAGTGCCATGGGACAGAAGTGGGACAGGAACAAAGAATTTATTTCAGTTGAAGGTATTGTAAATATTCAGGATCTAAATCTCAGAAAAAGAAAGAGAAATCCTTGGAGAAAAACACCCAGAACTTACCAGCATGAACACCTCGAGACAGATATTTAAACTATATATAGCATCTGAAAGGAGTGTGGAAAAGGAGGTATGATCATCAAAGTAAGCCAGGCTAGAAGTGAAGAAATATAGGGAAGTATTAAAACAAACAAGCTTGCTCCTGGGGACAGAACATAGAGATGACTAAACAATGATAACATGTAAGAGAAGAGCTTGTGCATTATTCTCAAACTGAGGTAACATTTAGCTTCAGTGTTCGAGTAACAAATACACTGTTGGCCACTCAGACACATGCATGACCATCGAGATGTTTACTCTTGCAAAATGTATACTAGTTGAGAAGTAGTACACTAGCTGACAATCCTAGCCCAGAAAAGTTAGTACAAGATACTGGGGGTCTATTAGCATATCTTCTTTTTTTCTTTATTATGTTTTTAATCATTTGCTTTATGATTAGACTACTCTGTTTGTTTGAGGATATTCACAGACATGGGGACAAGCAAAGTCAAAGAGAAACCATACTAAAAAAGAGGATAAAATATATTGGGGATTTTCCATCATGTATCATTTCAGAGGGATTATGAAAAGCTTTAAACAAGGTTTGAACAAGAATACACTGCAACCTGGACACAAATTAAAAACTGAATACAATGTAGCATAGTTCTAATAAATTATTTTCATGACATATTAAGATCACGTCACACTAATTTAATAACTTCCTTTGATTTTTCTATAAGTAAACTCATTTGAGTTAAAGGAAATACATAATTTATGATGGTGAAGAGAGAGCAGAGAAATTGTCAGATGCATGAAGAACTCACAAAACACAATGAGAGTTTATCATGTAAGAGATTTTTAGTGGAGTTTCTAGAAGATAAATTTGGGACTCAGTGTTTTGAAATATTTTCATTCAGGTTCTTAGCAGAAAAATGACAGCGTTGGGATGAAATCAACTTGTATTACAAAACTACTAAATGCATTCAGCATGAAGAAGAAAAGATTAATCAAAGAAAAAAGAATGGAGACAGTTCTCTGTGAAGCGTGTACAATGCTGGTGAACACTTGTCTTACAAAGAATGCCAAAAAAATCACAGAAATTCTCGGACTGTCTCTTGACATTGAATATTGGTTCCTATCTCAATTCAACAAGATGTTTGAGTCTCTTCCATATAATTAGTGGCTACTTTGCCAGTTTTTTGCTGACTGACTTAATTGCAAACCGATTGCCTCCATATTTAGTGTGAAGGAGAGGGTCCAACTATGCATTTGGCATTGGTATCTGCTGGAGATGAACAGCCTCTTCATCTTTGAAATGAACATTTGAGAAAATACCTAACTATATAGTGAAGATTTATTCAACAGTTCTGTATCTGGACTTACTAAAAATTTTTTGTCATTTTTTAAGACCATAACATTGGATCAGAACTTATGCATAAACCAAGTTCAAAATACAAAATATTAATGTTCATTCTTATAAGGACAGCTCCTCTCACTGACACCCAGGAGATGAGGAAATGTATTCATATTTGAATCTACTCATGTCAGTCCTCACATAACTCTGAGGAACCTTTTCTTCGGGGAGAGCAAAGTGTATGTGGCTGTTACATTCTTGCTGCCCAACCCCCCTGTTGCTTCCACTTAAATGGAAAAGTTTTAGCAGTTACTCTGTGATATGAAATTTACATTGCTTTTCCTACATAACCTTTTCCTGGCTTGCAACTGTTTGATTGCTGCACTTGAGGAGATAGTGGGACAGTCTGACCCAATCAAATCATGTGTAGAACCAGAGTTCAAGAAGGCTTGGGGCTTGTTCATCAGAACGAAGGTTCAGCTACACTTAGTTCTGCTCCTGTCAGTCCGATCTGCTCCTTTCCCAAGTAAAAATGAAGTTTCTGGAAGACGCTGACAATGTGAGAGAATTATACAGGTAGAGAAGTGTATCTTCATTAATTATTATAGCCAGGATTTTGCTTGTTTTCTCTCCATAATATTTTATATTAGTTTCTGGGTTTGTGTAGAAACAATCAATCTGGAGAGTTTTTCTGCATTGATAGGTCATAAGAATGAGTACAATTAGAAAAACAGACATAAATTATATGTGGAGTAAGACATTAATTTATCCCAATGTAATTGGAAATGCACAAGGAGGCGAGGTGTCTGTTCTGGTCATGGTCCCTGCTGTCCTGAACCCGTGAGTTCAGCTTTCATCTAATCAAACAAACTTTACTCAATGAATCAAAAGAACATGGAATTAGATCTTCATGCAAACTACCACATGCTTTAAATCTCCTGAAATGCCAGGCATTATTCCCAAAGATCATGCAGAATGAAGGTGGAGACCTCCTGGTCTTCAGAACACCTGAAAGAACTGCATGCTCTAAAACAGATGCTTATGTAAAGCTATCTAATTGTAAAAAAATATAGTAAGCAGTTGAGGATTATTAGGAAATTCAAGTGAACCAGTGATGTTGCATCATGCTGTATCTTTCTACTGGACCTTGTAAAATAGCAGTTCTTTATTCTGGTCTCTCACCTTTGTTTTCAATCTGGGACCTACTTATATCAGCGTTCAGAGAAAATATATTCCTGAAAGAGCTGATAATAACTATTTTGCTTTTTGTCACCACCTTCCAATGGTAACCAAAGAGCTGCAGAGAATGGATTTAAAAATAAAAATGCAAGACTGTTCCCAAGATGTTGAGCTGGTAGAGTGAAATAACCGAGTAGCTGAATATTCTCTCTCTTTGCACACAATGAACAATTCAGTGTTTTTAAATACAGCAGGAGATCAAGCAAGCTGAAAAGCATGACTGTATCTTCCATTTCTTGTCATATGTGAAACTGATATTAATTGCACCCTTGTGAAAAATATTCTGCAGAAATTAAACAATTTCCTTATCCCCTATATGTAGAGAAGGTTATACGGAAACTGTCACAGAATTAAGGCAAGGTGGTAGCAGACCACCAGGTTTTCCATCTTATAAGGTTTTCCAGCTTATCACCCTGCCTGAAGGGCAGAAGTAGTTGTGATGAAGCTGGAAATTTTCTGTCTCTTCTGGGCTGGATTTTTTTTTAAATATTTTGTTTTATAAATCAATAACAGAAAGCTCTGAGGACAGGGACCAAAACTCTGGTGAGAATATTATTCATCTTCCTCAGCTGGTTGTTCAGCCCACTGGCATACAATCTTACATCAAAAGTGATAGCCATGCCTAACAGAAATTGATGATAACTTATCTAAAGGCTTACTATTTGGTCTGTATTATTATACCGGAGGTAAAGCAGTTCTACAATTGACTCAAATAACATGGAGATCTGGCTTTGAATAAGATTACTTATGAGTGGGATAAAGTGACTTCAGGTTTTAAAGTTACATCAGAGATACAGTAAATACATCTTTTATTGTTAGATGCTGAAGCTCATCCATGTGTATCAAACCATCATAAAGCTTTTATATTACTCTCTATGATTTAGAGGTTCCACTGCTGGGAAATACTATAATTTTAAAAGGTAGATCGGTTTTTACAATCTTAGTATCTTTCCTTCATAAAAGGAATCAGCTCCTCCTTCAGAAGTGCATTCAGAAAACCCTTGATACCATTATAAAAGCATCCATCATATACAGTTTTTCCATGAATGTTATTTCCTTCTGTGCAAACTGAAAAATTCTTCTAACTTCTTACACTTGTATCTGTCATCTTACATCTAATCATTTGTATCTGACAAAGCTAAATGTGCTCTACTCTTTTCATCTTTGCTTTAGCATCTTCTTGTAGTCTTTTATGTTCCTCTCTGCACTCTCTTTGACCTGTCAACATCAGTGATCACAGAAAAAGGGAAGACTTCAAGATGACCTAGTAGATAGTTCTAAATCAGGAATTGGTTTGAGAAAGTAACACAAACTAACCTCTGCAGCCTGTTCCCAATGAGAAAAATGGCAGAAATTATCTTAAGATACAGCTAGGCATTTTTATGGTGAGTGAAAATTCCAGGCAGTGACATATTTGGACATAACANGGAGTTGCCATCCCTGGAGGTGTTTAAGAGTAGGCGGGATGAGGCAATTAGTGCCATGGTTTAGACAATGGGTTGGTGTTGGGTTACAGCTTGGACTCAATGATCTCCAAGTTCTCTTCAAACCTTGCTAATACTGTGATACTGTGTGATATCAGAGAATAAGGAGTAAGATAAGCTTAAGAAGGACAGACTCTTTGGGATAAGACAATTTTCCTTACATAAATAATTTTATGAAACCTCTAATTTCAGCAGCTGGTGATGTTTTATGTTACATTAACGTAAAAAGTTTGCTAATAATACGAAATTTGAAAATACTGAAAAGCAGCACAGAGTTGTTACAGGAGTTCAGAGCAGGTCAAATGTGACACATACGAGATTTAATATTTGAAAAACTAGCTTTTCTAGCTAGAGATACTGTAGATTTAATATGCTTGATAAATCACTGTCATTGCTACAATGGGACCGGCATAGCAGATATAGCAATGTAAGCCCAAAGGAAACACAACAGGTTGAAGATGAATGATATCAAACAGACCCTTTAATGGAAAACAACTTAGACAGAAATGCCCTGAGCTGCTATGGATTTTTATCACAATATATCTTAAAATGTTCCATTGCTTCAACAGTAATTTTGAAATGGATACATAGGTGTATGAACACATTGTAAGAACTCAGAAATAAAAGTATATCTGATAAAACATATGTGGCATACATCATTGAAGATAGCTTTGTTTTAATTAACTGAACCAGTCCTGAAAAATATACACAAAAATAAAGTGCTAAAGGATGGTTGAGTTCTAAGCTCTGCACACATTTTGATATTTCCACTATATCCATCAAGTTTTAAGCCAAGTAAGATAGAGTATAAGCAAAAAGTAGCAAGAATATTATGGTACAGACTATGGAATGAGTTTTTTGAAGCACTTTCTCATTTGAGCAATGTGACTGCATTTGTACATGGACAAAGTTTAACTACCAAAAAACATGAGAGGCAGAATTTAGGGGAAGTATTTGCACCACTTTTAAATTACTTTCTAAAAGTAACCTTTTCCAGACGTTGTCATTGATGTTTAAAGCATAATATGAGAAGCCACCTTGAATTCGCAAGTTAAAAGGCATAATGTAATCTGTTCAGTTGGTTTTGTACAGCACCATAGCATGGCATACACAGAAAAACGATGTAATCACTGACAAGAAAGAAAAAGGTCAGCACTTAAAAGCCCATTTTAGGAAGGATGGCTGTGGAAGGTGGGAGGAAGAATTGGAAGAGAAAAAGTCAGAAAAACTTATAGGCTGAAATAAGAACAGTTTAATAAATTGAGAGAAGGCCAAGAAAACAAAACTTTAGTGGCACGAAGGCAATCACTCACTTCTCTCAGAAGCAGACCAATACCCAGTCAGTCTCTGGAACACAGCCACCTTGGAAAGTTTGCCCCACCAATTTAATTATGCCTGCGATGTTACATGGCATGGAACATCCTTTTGGTCATCTCAGGGCAGCTGTCCTGATTGTATCCTCTCCCAGCCTCCTGCTCACCCCCTGGTTACTCACTGTGGGGTGCAGAGAACGCCTTGATATTGTGCAACTCCTGTCTATCAATAGTTAAAACATCAGTGTGTGAACACCAGCATTTTAGTCAAAAATCAAAACCACAGCAGCACACAGATTATGATAAAGGAAGTTAACTCCGTCCCCACCAGATCAAGCACAGTGAGCAAAAACATTGTGGGCTACAATTTAATTTTAATTTTATCAGTGCCTGCCAGAGAATTATCTCTTATGCAGGATGATCCTGCTGCCATCTGAGACAGTGCAAGTAGACCCTACATCATAGTAAAAGTAGAACTAGATATGTTATTGTAATTATTATATTATTGGAAAATATAACTACAACATATAAACTGTAGCTGATTAAATGTCTTTGAAACTGAATAAAGTATGGAAGTTAATTAAACAGAAAGCTTAGGATTAACATAAAATGGGTGGTGCAATCTTTATGCCTCTGAAATCCAGATTCAAGTGCAGGGATCTGGGATTTCTTGTTAAGATAATGTTTCATTTTGTCAATTCTATTCAAAGCTGGAATGATTTTTTATCTTTCAGCACACTTAAAAATCTGTGTTATGGTTTAGGGGGTTTTCTGCTGCTCTGGTAGCGAGGGGGTTAACAGCTCAGTTCTTGCCTGAGCTCTCTGTGCTGCCAGGGCCTTCAAGGTTATAGAGTAGAGATAAAGGCGTCTCTGCAAATAACATACTTGGGAGAGAAGAAAAAAAAGTTCAGTAGTAAGATGTAGCGTGCCAGCTCAGAACCTGCGTCGGGAGGCTGAGAGATTTGAAGGCCCCCAGGCCCACGAGAGAAGGGGTAGAGATGTTCTTCCAGGCATCCCGCTGCTGCTTGTGAATTGGACTGACCATGGTGAAAACCTATGGACCAAAGAGAGAGAACCAGGACCGCAGAATCCGTCTAAGCATTAAGACTGAAGATGGAGAGGTAACGCTGGACAAACTGCTGATGGTTTTGGAGCCCAGAAACAGAAACCTGGAGCTAGCTGAGAGCTCGGCNATAAAATTCTCTCTCTCTCTCTCACTAGGGGAAAAATGTTTCATGACCCTCTCCCAAGTGAGA
>WEKX01017994.1:824-11525 GCA_013390025.1 Pitta sordida | reverse complement strand
AATCATAAAAGACTGAGTGGTTTTTTACTGAAGCTCTGGCGGCCTTTTCTGAAAGTCTGTCTGTCCACAATTCAGGTAACATCACAGTGGATGCAGTAGGCTTTATTGTTGTCCTACATATTTATTTCTATCTATTTGCAGAAAAGACTTTCATATAAATAGGTGTTAAATAACAGAAAACTAGATAAATTTGACTGGCATGATCTTAGCAGGTATGCTCTTTGCTGGCTGGTAAATCAATCCAAAAAATGCTACAAGCTTATGTTTTTAAACATCATTTAGGTGAAGAGGACCCCTTGAAACTATGACTAATGTTTACACTGAAACCAATTTCCTGAAGCTATAATTATAGCTGGAAGTTTTCTCAAATAGAAGTGCAAAGTGCTGTGGTTGAGCTCTAGGTTTCCATTGTCTGTTTCTTTTTATGTTTTGGCGTTTGTGAGTTGGGGGTGGGGGTGTTGATCTCTTTGTTTGTTGTTTTTTTTGCTATTTGTTTTATGGGTGGTGTTTTCTTTTGCTTTTCATTTGTAGAGAGAATTATTCAGTGTAGTAATTTTCAGTTCTCATGTTTGTGTAGATCTTGACTACTTTTATGCCTACCTTAGGCATAAAGAAAACATTGGCAATGTATGAAAATATATTATCCCCGAATCTCTGTCAGAAATAGTAATTATAAATAGCTTAGATTACAGTCTTTTCTGAAATGGAATTTTAGTTATGTAGGGATAAAAACATTTAATTCATTTTGTGAAAGACATATATAAAACACTCCTTTTTAGCTGTAATATTCACTTACATACAGGATGTTTAGTAGCTCTTCTTATTACTCAAAAACATCAGCTTCACATATACAGAACATCAAAATCCTTGCCTGCTTCAGGTGGATTTTTCTGTTATCACTGCTCCCAGAGTGGCTTGTTAAGCTGGATAAATATGCTATCTTTTTTCTGGAGCATAACAGAGTTGTTAAAAGTGATACATAAAAATTGGTCAACAAATCACCCATTTTTGCAAGGCATATGGAGAAGAAAAGACATCAAGAGTATTTGCAAGAAATTCAAGTGGGTTTTGATTATTTTAAAAAAGCAAATCTAAAATTCTCTGCAGTTTATCTGTCTGCATTGGCAATCCACTGCTTGTAAGTCTACAACAATATTTGCAATATTTCACAAGTTCACAGGTTATTCTTAGATTGAAGGGATCCACAGGATCATCCAGTCCATCTCCCAAGAGAAAGCCCTCCCACCAACTAGACAATGTCACTAAGCTCCTCGTCAAGTCTTCTCTTAAACACCTCCAAGGATGGCGACTCCACCACCTCCCTGGGCAGACCATTCCAATGAGAGATCATTCTCTCCGTGAAAGGTCCAAGTACATAACATCCATGGCCTTTTTCTCATCAACCAGGCGAGTCATCAGGTCATGAAAGGAGACTAAGTTGGTCAGGCATGACCTGCCTCTCCTGAATCCATACTGACTAGTTCTAATGTCATGGTCATTTTGCAGTTGCTGCATAATAGCACACAGGACTATCTGTTCCATGACTTTGCCAGGGACTGAGGTCAGACTGACAGGTCTGTAATTACTTGGGTCATCTTTCCTGCCCTTCTTGTGGATGGGTGTCACATTAGGCAATTTCCAGTCTTGTGNTGAGCTCATGCTTAAAGTATGTCCAGCCTTCCTGGACCACCCTGCCATTAAGGGCTTTTTCCTATGGTACCCTCCCAATTAATTTCTTAAACAGTCCAATGTCTGCCCTCCGGAAATCCAGCATGGAAGTTTGGTTCATGCCCTTTCTTGTCACACTGCCGATAGAAAACTCTGTGATCTCATGGTCGCTACATCCCAGGTTTCCTCCAACCACAATATCACTAACCAACCCTTCCTTATTTGTATACAATAGGTCAAGAACAGCCTCTCCCCTGGTAGGCTCACTCACCTGCTGCATCAAGAAACAGCCGTCAACTATCTCTAGGAACCTTCTGGACTGTCTCCTCTCTGCTGTGTTAAGTTCCCAGCAGATATCAGGCAGATTAAAGTCTCCTGTGAGAACTAGGCCAACTGATCTTGAGGCTATCTCTAGTTGCTTAAAGAGCAATTTTCTGACATTCCTCTTTTTTTGCATCCAGTTGTCCAGGTGAGAAAACGTGTAACATATATTCTAATTAAGTAAAGTCCATTTCTTTTTAAGAAAACGCCAAATTTATTAATTCTGGATACGTACATTCCTTTCAATCTTCTCTTTCTTCCATCACCTGGTCTAAGGGCTGATATTCACTGGAGCAAATTCAACTTGAAAAGAGTCTAAATATTTCATAAGCTTGATTTAATTTTTGTCATTTCCAATAGCTTCTCTACTCATGGGACAGTCTTTTTACCGAAATTGTCAATAAAAAATGTTTTAGACATCATAAGTTAGATTTTAAGGATGAATGAACCTTTAGAGATTTTCTTCTGGTGGCTATTAATTTCAAATCTGCAATATTTATTCCTCTTCCAAATCTTCGATTTATTTCAGGCTTAATAAAACAAACTGTGATAAAGGTTTATGTCCACCTTTAAATGTTTTTATTTCTATTTCAATCATTTCAACATGCAGAATTGAGAAAAAAATAGTACTTGAAATCATTACATGACCTAATAGTAAAAATTATAGTGTAGTTTGATTTTGATCACTTCCTTTGGTCTGTTATTTGATTTAATCATATTTCTAAATAATCATATTACTAAAACAATATTTTAAAAATGCCTTCATTTGTTTTAGGTCACTCTTTTGACATACAATGTTGCAAGATTTTTCAGTAAGAAAATAACAAATAGTATTATAACTTGTCACTAAGTCCAAGATTCTATAACTCCTTTTAAAATTTTTAAATGAAGTATTACTTCTAATTTTTCTAGGTTTTTCTTGTGTATGGCTATTTATGTTCACACATTTAGATAATACGTTGAGCCATCAATATATTTAACCATAAATTCAACTGGCCAGATGAAATGATATCTAATGCAGTTTAGAAACAAGTAGGACAGTCACAGGGAAAAGAAAAGACCATATTTAAATATTTATTCCAATTGTTATTCCTTTGAAAAATTTCTCTTGCTATTTTCTGACTATACAGGCAGAAGATGTGCAATCTGACTTGGAGTCTCAGAATGAAAATACCTTAGTTTTCTGTTAAGTCAAGTAGGTGTTATCTTCTTGTTAATTTGACAGTTGTATTTTCTTAAGATTCACAATAATTATAAGTATTTCAGTAGCCTTTTAAGTATGACACGAAACAGTAATTAGTAAACATTTTTCTATTTTTTCCCCATTCTTTGACAAGGGCAACAAATTAGTCACTGATTTAACATAGACACATGTCTTTGTGCTTATGTAATTGATCTGACGTCATGCATGTGCAGACCAATCTAAAAGTTGCTTTTACAGTAAAAAAAAGATTTTAAAAATTATTATAATTTTCACTCTTTCAGATTCAACCTCAGGGTATTCAAACAGAATTGGATACCCAAACCCATCAAAATCGTGTTGCTCAGAATGTTCTCTGCTGTGATCAAGGATCTCATTTTAATATGAGTCTTATATGTGTCATGGTTTGGGTTTTTTTCTTCTGGCAGAGAGTGGGTTAATAGCTTCTGCCTGGGCCCCATTGCCACCATGGAAATCAAGGTTATACAGCAAGATAAGATGCCTCTGTGAATACCATATTTGTGATGGAGGAAAAAAACTTAGTAACAGAAAGTAGATGGCTGGTCAGGATGTGTGTAAGAAAGTGAAAGCCATGAAGGCCCCCCCAGACCTACAAGAGAAGGGGTAGGAATGTTCTTCCAGGCATCCCGCTGCTGCTCATGGAGCAGACGGACCATGGTGTAAACCTATGGAATAGAGAGAGAGAGGAACCAGTGATGCAGAATCCACCTGAGGCCACGACTGAAGATGGAGAATCATGCTCCAACAGCTGCAGACGTTAGGGAGCCCAGAATAGAGACCCTGGAGCTGAGAGCTCGGCAGAGATCTTTTTTGGACAGACGTTTTGTTACAGAATTGCACTGTGGTAGGATCTGAACTATGTACTTTGGGATGGGCTCACTATGACGCAGCAAAAAGACAGTACTTAAAAACTGCATCCTGTGCTGTGACTCTCAGTCAACAGAGGATGAAAGACCTGTCGTCTCCAGGTCAAGATCTCACTTGGGAAAGGGTCATGAAAGACTTTCTCGTGTTAGAGAGAGAGAGAGAACTTTATGGAAGGGCAGAGAATATTCTTACCCTGGATCTAGTCACAAATAACAACAAGCCTGGCTTATCGCCTACCCTGTTCCCCCTTTGTCTCTTGGTCGAAAAAGGGAATATGAGATCTGTCGTAAGAGAAGGAGGAGTGGGGGGAAGAGGTTGCCTTTAAAATGATGCTTCTCACACATTAAGCTCTGATCCTGTTAGTTAATAAATAAATCCCTTTTATTCTTCACTTATAGTTTACCTTGCTTTGCCTGTGATAATTTTTTTTCCAGTTTTTTCCTCCAGGAGATGGTGTGGGTGAATCTCTGGCATCCAGCTAGGGTCAAACCATGACAATATGTAATCTACTTTTAGTGTTGTAGGGATAGCTATAAACAAAACCACGTGGCCCCTATAGGAGCAAAACGTTGATACACACATCAACAGATGTGACCATGCCACCTGGAAAATCAAAGGGGTTTGGTTTGATGGATAATGTAGGAATCACATAATCCTGTGGTTATATATACACATTTTATTGGTTCCAACCCTTACTTGTAAAATCAGATCAAGTGTCTTTTGTGTCAGCAAGCATGCCAAAAATACTGGCCAAAAATTTCTAACTAGAACAAGTTGGTTGAAAAGTTGTACCTGTTAGATCTTGTGGTATCTTATGTCCCATGTTACTATACAGGTTAGCTGTGAGCTGGCTGTAAAAGCCAGATGCATTCCAGCTTAGTAGGCTATTTTATCACCTTTTCTACAAAGCTTTTGTTTTTCCAGTACACATTAGCGGAGGTTTTGTTTAGTCTGTTTGCTTGGTTTTTTTGAAAGCAGGAGTTTGAAGTTCACATAGTTTTTAAGCTCAATTTCTGGAAAAAAATTTGTTTACTTTAGGCTTGACTCTACCCAAATACGTAAGTTTAGTGCTGGAGTCAAACATGGTTTAAAGTCTGGGAGTCTGGCAGGGTGTGTCCCAGAGCCTGCAAAATTCCTGGAGAATACAGCATGCCCTCAGTCCCTCTCCCCTGCCAAAGGACACTGCTGCGCCAGTGTGCCACTGGCAGCATTACCGTGGTGACAAGGCAGCGACCGGAGCTGCCACATGCCACACTCAAATGTTTAAAAGCTGGCAGAGCTATGCATGGTCAGCGCCAGCTGCCACTGTGCCATGCCAGGTGTGTCCCATATGAGAGAACACGATGGGGAGGGCTCAAAAATACATACAGCCCCACAGTGCCTCCTTTGCCCACTGCAGCTGCTACAGCGGCGGCAACCAAAGCCCAGGACTTGCCACGGAAGTGGCGTGGATTAAGAGACCCTTTTGTCACAATTCCTGGGGACTCTCTAGGCGGGGACAGGACAGAGGAGACCCCCTTTGCTCCCCTGATCTCTCACATCAAGCAAGGAGCTTCTGAGAATGACCTGCAGCTGCTCTGGAGCTGAGGGCGCAGGGTGACCAAGGCAAATTTACATATTAATGAGGTGCCTATCAATGCATATGGAGGGCTTTGAGGGGGGTAACAAGAACAGTGGCACCTCAATATTTGAGGGCGAACTGTACTTCATCCCAAATCCAACTGTGATGTGCCTCAAAGTAGCATAGTTTATGTGACTCCAGAAAGAAGGAAATTAAACATTTCACTTAATAGTAGTTTTGTGGAGAGGGCTGAAATGTGGTGATATTCCACATTCCAGGAGCTTTTTAATTTCAACAAAGCATTACACTGTGTTTTAGGAACAAGATACAAGATTTCTTCCAACTACCAGTTTAGCCAGAATTATTCTATCTCTATACTTTCCCAGGGGAACAAACCCAAATACTTATCTGTTTGTTCCTGTTCTCTGGAAACTAGTGCATACACAGATAGTACAAAACCAATGAAATGTTAACCTTAATTGCTGTGAAGTTATGTGAAATTACTTGGCTAGCAAAGCTCATTTACAATCTCTTAGTTTATGCTCTCTGTTTTGTCCACTAATGCCTATTGTTCTATTTTTCTCCTTCACAAAAGCAATTTGATTTTTCGAGGGTTTTTGTTTGTTTCTTTCAATTTACATTTGTCATTAATGAAGCCAACTGATTTATTCAGCATCTTTCTTATGATTTTATCCAATTCCCAGCCCCAAAATAACAACAGAAGTATGAAGGAAAAAATATTTTATAAATTTGAGTGAGGACATATTAGCAGCAGAAGCATAGTGAGACTACAGAAAAATTAGACTGAAGTTCTTGGACATTGGCATTTATTCTTGTCATGTTTGTCTGTTAAAATTTGTAGATTAAGACCAATTTTGAGGAGGCGTGAAATTCCCAAGAAGCTAACTTAACTTTCACTTACTAATACAGTCAATGGCAAGGTTTAGACTGGATGTTAGGAAGAGGGTTTTCACAGAGAGTGATCTCTCAGTGGAATGGTCTGCCCAGGGAGGTGGTGGAGTTCCCATCCCATGAGGTGTTTAAGAAAAGACTGGACGAGGAACTCAGTAACATGGTCTAGATAACAGGAGGCTCGGATGGACAGAGCGTGGTGCCCATGGCTCTGGGGTTGTGGGTTTGACCTCTATGTGGGCATTCGCTTGAGAGTTGGACTAGATGATCCATGTGGGTCCCTTCCAACTCAGAATATCCTGCGATCCTGCAAGACAAGACAGAGAATGATAGTTATGGGCCAAAGTCCTTATAGACAAAGACTAGATATTCCTATAGTCTGAGAACAGTAAATGTGAAGAATTAAGCATGCTTACCTTCAAAATGAATAATACCATTCAGAGTCAGTGTTCACTCTGATTTATGTTGTATCTATGAGAGTATGAGAAGAAAGGTTTAACTGATCCTGTATTAGATCAGTTTACATAACTGGGAAAAAAACCCAACAAAACCAAACCCCAAACAAGTGATTTCCTAGGTTCACAGACTTGTAGTCTGCTGCACAATAGAAGCAGCAACTTTTGAAGGGACATAAAGGTTTGGGATAGTTGCTCTATGTAAAATATGCTGCTTTTCTACAGAAGTAGAAAGGCTGATAGGCATCTATAATGCAAGGGATGACATTAAAACAGGTGAAAGACATGTTAAGTTTATATACAAGAAAGAAACAGGCATAAACGAATTCTGTTTCTAACACTGCAGGGTTGGGATGAGAGAAGTACTCATATTCTGTAGTGGCTTGACCTTGGCTGGATGCCAGAGACTCACTAAAAGTCACTCTCTCACTCCCCCCTGCATACAAACAGGAGAGAGAGGGAAAAAATCTGAAGGCTTTTGCTATGGCAGAGATAACGGCAGTTAGAAATCTCTTACTGTCACAGGCAAAACAAACTCCAAGGTAGGGATATAAAGAGTTTATTTCTAAGAAGATCAGAGCTTAAGGTGAGAAGTATCATAGAACTTTAGGGCACAATTCCACCCTTTTGTCTCTTACAACAGATACAACTTTCCCCCTTCCCCCAGTGGGCGGAGTGGGTCAGGAGTATGAGGAACCAAGCAGTTGTTATTCTTTGCTGCTGCGTAGCATTCTTCCCTGCATTCTATGGGATCCTTCTCATAGGAGAAAGTCCTTCACAACCCTCTCTAGTGTGGGTCCATTCCCACAGACAGCAGTTCTTCAAAACACTGCTATTCATTGGCCACTCCATAGGGTACAGTTCTCCAGTACAAGCTGCACCAGCATGAGGCCCCCAAGGAGGCACTGATCCTCCAAGGAGAAGCTCTGCTCCAGCGTGGACTCTCCTCTCCACAGGCCAGAGGTCTCTGTCAGGACCCTGCTCTGATGTGGGCTCCAACAGGCTGCAACCTCCCTTCATCCACCTGCTCATCATGGGCTCATCCGCGGTCCACAGGTGGATCTCTGCATCCCTGAGAGTTTTCCATGGGCTGCAGCGGGACAGCCTGCTTCACTATGGCCTTTCACCATGGGCTGCAGGGAGGCTCCCTCCTTTGGCCTTGGCCTTGGTGCCTGCATTTGCTGTTACATCTCACTGCTCTTCCCTGGCAGCCATGATTGTCTCTCTCCCAAACTTGTGTCTCTGTCTCTCCTGATCGGCCTGGCCTTGGCCAGTAGCTAGTCCAGCCAGAGGCTGGCTGACATTGGTTCTGCCAGCTATGAAGGAGACTTCCAGCAACTTCTTGAAAAAGGCCTCCCCCACAGTCCCTCCCCCCACCACCAGAAACCCAGCCACAGCAAAACCCAATATAGATTATCCCAGGTCAGTGTCTGAGAATATTCAATAGACTTGTGGAACTGGAAAAGAGTTTTCAGGCTGTCTCTTAAGAATCTAGATTGTGAGATTTTGGTAAGTAGCTGTCTTAAGAAAAAAATTGTTCACTTAGTAGTAATTATTTCATTTATCACAAGTCTGTCTGAGTTCAGTTCAGTGTATTGTAGTTGTTCAGCTTCACCTATATAAGTGTCCTTGAAGGTGTTACATTTTTCTAGGGGATGCCATCTGGAAAGTAATAGGGGAGACCTGAAAATATATTTCAAGATATGAATAATATTTCTTTAATAACTTTTAGCCTCTGTTTTAGGTTATGAGGGTATATGATTATTAGGGGTGTACTATCAGTGACACATTTTGATTTTTGTACTAAGTCTCTACATATTTCTTTCTGAGGTCATTCAAAAATACAGTCTGGAAAATAGTTTGGTGGTACAGTCTTCTTTTACTCTGATGAACTGGGTATATCAAGCAAATCTTTAATGGCCTGGCTGTATATCACAGTCTTTTAAATTTTTTTTTTTCAGGTGTTTACTGGCTTTTCTGATCCATGAGATATGACGCAGTTTGTAGTAGCAGCTTGTAGTTTATCTCGTGCTGCCTCTGGTGTCTGAATTAATAGCAAGGAACCTGTGGCTGGAGTTGACCCAGAAGCATGTCAGAACTGGATGATGGAGAGATGGTAGACAATGAACTTGTGATAAAACTGGTAAGTCAAGGTTAACATAGATGTCCCAGTTGTCATCTAAGTATGTTAGTTACAATAAAATATACTTATTTAGATTCAGTTCCTTTAAAAGGCTAATGACATTGTAAGCATGTTATGAGCTACTTATATGCACTATCTTCACAGTAGTAGTTGTGCACTCTGTTGAAAGTGTTGTTTATTTAAGGTGAATTTCCCTGTGCATAAGAATTTAGTGGATGTTAGAAAATGTCTCACTGTTTAAACTAGAATTCTAAGTGCTGATTCTTAGTTGCTGCTGTGTTGCACATGGGATGGACCAAATTACTAATCACACTAGAGTTTCTGCTACTCAAGAAAAAGGGACAACTCATCTCTCATGTAATAAAATTGTATTTCAACATTTTATGAATTTCCCGTTCTCCATTTGATACAGTTCTGGCATGGGAACCTTTCAAGCTATCAAGAACTGTGAACCCAATGTGGAAATTGCTCCTCTTTCAGAATGTAAATAATTTCAGCAAAGCCAGTCATGATTTGTCTTCCTAAAGTTAAGGATATGCTTTAGTAGTCAGATCTGAGACTTTCCAATACAAAAGCTTAAAATATCACTAGCAGCAACAGAACTTTAACAAACTCATTGAACAGAACAGAGCATTTTGGAGCACACCAATAAATTATTTTAGTTAGAGCCTACACTGCTCCAATTTAATGGGATACCAATGTCTCAGAGTTTAGAAATCTCATGGTCACAGCCATATTGATGACAACTACACCTGAAGTCACTTAATTTCTCTCCTTAAATTAGTGAGTTCTGTATTTATGGTTCTGTGGTCTGTAGTCTTCACACAATTAGGGAACAGATGAAATAGGGTAACATAATTATGAGAAATATTAGGAAAACAACAAATGCACTGTATTTACTTATATGTATCCCAGTGGACAAGCAGAAGAGAAAAATATATTTTTAGAAAGCCAACAATGTTCACAGGTTATTCTGAGTTGGAAGTGACCCACAAATATCTAGTCCAACTCCCAAGCGAGTGCCCACCCACGGATCGAACCTACAATCGTGGAGCCACAGGCACCACACTCCATCCATCTGAGCCTCCCATCGCCTAGGCCATGTCACTGAGTTCCTTATCCAGTTTTTTCTTATACACCTCCAGGGATGGTGACTCCATCACCTCCCTGGGCAGACCATTCAAATGAGCGATCACTCTCTCTATGAAAAAGTAATTCCTAACATCCAGCCTAAACCTCCCATGGCACAGCTTGAGGCCATGTCCTCTTGTTATGGTGTTGGTAGCATGAGAGAAGAGATTTGCACCCACTCGGCTGCAACCTCCCTTCAGGTAGTTGTAAACAGCAATGAGGTCACCTCTGAGCCTCCTTTTCTCCAGACTTAAGAACTCCAGCTCCTACAGTTGCTCCTCATAAGATTTGTTTTCCAGTCTTTTCACCATTCTTGTTTCCCTTCTCTGGACCCTCTCGGGTAGTTCCATATCCTTCTTAAACTGGGGAGCCCAGAACTGCACACAGTACTCAAGATGTGGTCTGAGCAGTGTCAAGTATA